>NQII01008530.1:21571-62938 GCA_002778355.1 Clitarchus hookeri | reverse complement strand
GTCGGGACGCGAGTTAGCCAGCCAGTTACCGCATAAGTCAGTCAGTTTCCAGTCAGTCAGTTGCAACGCACCGAGAAGGCGGAGTCGAGTGGTGAACTTCACCGAGAAGTGCCATGTCGAGCTAGTGGGCTTGTCCAGTGCAACCCGGATCCACGAAGGACGGGTGGGACCCACACACACCTGTGTGGTCCCTCGCCGGGACATGGTGGGGTAGTCAACAGTCCGTTACTACCCTACGTCGAGAACGGTAGCGAGTGGTGACCCCTAACGAGGGANCGGGACATGGTGGGGTAGTCAACAGTCCGTTACTACCCTACGTCGAGAACGGTAGCGAGTGGTGACCCCTAACGAGGGACGCCAGCTCAAGAGGAAGCCAGCTGCGTGCAACAGACCAACCACAGAGGGCCTTTACCAGGACCATCCAGCTCACCAGACCACCAACTGCCGGAACAACTACCACACAACATGTGCAGATAAGTAACTCCGTCGTAACTCAGGGACCTGTCCTGACACCTAATGCCCCTACAGCATCAGAAATGTAACCAGAACTTTGAACTTGTAACCAGCCCTTCAGGCCTTGAACTCGCAGGGCGTTAATGTGTGAGAAAATCCTCGGCAGAAAATATGTGTAAATTCCCGCAACAATGCCGGGAAGGTATGAGTAAAGTCCCATTGAATAAACCTGTTCCAAAACTAAGAAGTCGTGATGAAGTCATTTTGTGATTTATCCTCAAACCCCAGGCATCCTATAGTCTGTGCCACTAAACATTAATGAAAGACCCTACGTACTTTTAGGATGTGTTAATATATATATACATACTAGCTGACCCGGCGGACTTCGTACCGCCTAACAGTCAATGAATGTCGTGTTAACTTTTAGTTTAGCTTTATTTAGTATTTTATTAACGTAACATAAAATTAATACTTAAAATTTATTAAGTTCAATAGTTTATTAGGATTATATATACAAGGAAAATAAAAAGTACAAAAATCAGGTATTTAAATGGCGTGTCAGCTGTATTTTGCTGCATGGGTTGTACTCGCATTAATTTTCTTGAGCGAAGCACCTTGTGATATACGACATTTTTCGTTTTGTTATCAGGCGCAAGAACAAATAAAGCCGATGGTTTGCCGACGCGTGAACTTGCCACGTATAATTGACCATGAGAAAAACATGCATTTTCTAGATTCAGACCACAAACACTCAAGGATTGGCCTTGAGATTTGTTAATCGCCATAGCGAATGCAAGACGAATCGAAAATTGAAGTCGTTTAAACTCAAAGGGCATATCGGTTGGGATCATAGAAATCGTCGGAATGAGAACTTCCTCATCTTTGAATTTTCGTTTGGGTATCGTCGCTTGAATCACATTGGTCATCAGTTTTCTTATCACCAAACGCGTTCCATTGCATAGTTTTGGTTGGTTTAGATTTCGAAGCATTATTACTACCGAGCCAACCTTCAGTTGCAAATTGTGCGGTGGTAAGCCAGGCACATCCAAGGAGTTTAAAGATTCAGTTGGATAGTTGGTGGCTTCGTCTTCGTTTATTACACAGTCAATAGATTTAAATTAACGCAGATTACCAACGATTTGATTCTGAATTACTATATTTAAGTCATCCACATCTTTGTTCTTAGCTGCCAAAATTGNTGTTCTTAGCCGCCAAAATTGCTCTCTCACTCAACCATTTGTTATTTTTGTGATTAGCAATGATGTTCTGGAACACTTTCTTGATGAGCTCGTCTTTCGATGAGATAAAATTGCAAAAATTCGGAGGAAATGAAATCAATCCGCTCGACTCGTCGACAGAAACACGGCCATAACCGATAGTCAGCAATTGTTTGGAGAAATCTCCAGCAGATGGATCGTTCAGCAATACAACTCTCATGTTTGCTGCCAGCTGAAGTTTCTTCACATATCACCACAGATTTAATGATTTGAGGCAAGCGTTTATTTCATTGGCAGCAGTCGATCTTGGAATGACTGGCAGTGTTTNTCTTCACATAGCACCACAGATTTAATGATTTGAGGCAAGCGTTTATTTCATTGGCAGCAGTCGATCTTGGAATGACTGGCAGTGTTTGGCGGAAGTCGCCAGACAGTAAAATCATTGCGCCTCCAAAACATCTCGAGTCCTTGCGCAGATCTTTCAATTTTCGGCTAAGTGCTTTTAATGCGCGTTTGTGCGCCATTGTGCATTCGTCCCAAATGGTGATTTCAGATGCTACTAAAACCTTGGCCATTGCGGAGCATTTCGCAATGTTACATGTCGGTTGTTCAGTAGTTTGAAGGTTTAACGGCAGTTTAAACGCTGAATGAGCCGTACGACATCCTTCTAACAATGTGGCCGCTATTCCAGAAGAAGCAACTGCTACCGCAATGTCAGATCTCGCTCGAACAGTGGCCAAAATCAATAACATGAGGAATGTCTTCCCAGTTCCACCAGGGGCATCCAGAAAAAATAAGCCATCATTTCCCTCATCAATTGCCTTGATTAATGTATCATACACTTCCTTCTGTTGGGGGTTCAACAGGGGCACATTCGTTTGAACTGATTGGTCTAATTCATGTCGATAATATTCACATTCTCGTTCTAATTCTCGATTTAATGCATCATTCATTCCTCGATCTGGCGCTGGCACTCCTAACCTGACTAACAAACTGCCGCACATGAGGTAACACATGTCTTCGATCAAGAGCAAAGCCTGGTTATGTATCTCATCATTCACCTCAAGATCGGGATTTCTTGAACTTACACAAATTCTATGTAAAATGTCTTCTGATATGTCATCATTGTATTTGTTCTACAGGTCACGTGGATTCGATGGGAAACATGTCGAAACGATGATAGCAAATAAGGTGCTTATCTGACTTGGAGTTGCAGAAATAATTGCTTCAGCGATTGTCGTTTCCCAATGAGTATCGTTTTCAAGCAAATTGAGCTCTTGGCATGCAGCACGAAATGTTGAGCACACTATAACATTAGCAGTTCGTAGTGATTAAAATGATGTTGGCCCACGAACATTCATCAGCAACAACAGCAAATAGAAGCATTCATCATTCTTCGAATGAACTGTGTAAATACGACCAAGAGCATCATTAGAACGCACATCCGTATGACCAGGAACCGCGTCGCCTTGCTTCTAACGTTGAAATTTCTTCGATAAATCGTTCCAAGGGTAATAATGTGGCATCTCCGAGTAAAGTAACGTTCGTGCAAACGGATCGCTTTGGCAAATCTCAAANCGTTCCAAGGGTAATAATGTGGCATCTCCGAGTAAAGTAACGTTCGTGCAAACGGATCGCTTTGGCAAATCTCAAATAATCTGGTCAATGTTGTCGCTAGAGGTGCTTCAGCACGTTGAGCAACATTCGACGCGTTGAAATAAACTCTTTGACCATTCTCCAGATGCACCGCCAAATGTACAACAGTGGGATGACGTTCGTGAATAGGGAATGAGAATATACGCCAAATCGCCTCATTGCAGTTCACATATCGACCAACTTGATAGCGCGTAATTTCATCGTTGGTATTGGAGGTTTGGATGCCAAAAACCGCCATATCGCTGCCTTTCGTGACATATTTGCAGATGTATTTGATGGACTTCACCGAATTGCAATACTCAACGTTGCAATGTGTCTTGAATGTTTTGGAAAGAAGTGTCGAATATGGAACAATCCAACTGTTGTCGACCACGAAATCGTTTCCTTTCACTTTCCTTGTGATAGTTCGACCGTTATCATCGGGTGATCGACGCCGATCGTTGCCAGTGATGGTCTCCGCCGTCAATTTTCGTGGAAAACGTTTGGAACACTTGCCGTTTACCATGCACGGTGATTGGGGGTTGATGGCGCCACACGGTCCATGAATCATATTCGTAATTACAACATCATGTAGGTTTGGATCGGTTTCGGGATCAGGAATCTCGGCACATATGATATCATCTTTTTGATCTGGTCGAATTCTTTCAACTAACCAAATGAGAATGTGTGCATGCGGCAAGCCTCTTTTTTGCCATTCGANAATTCTTTCAACTAACCAAATGAGAATGTGTGCATGCGGCAAGCCTCTTTTTTGCCATTCGATTGAATACATCCAGTATCGAGTTTCCCCAAAGACGCGTTGCTTAACAATGTAGTTTATCAGCGACCGGATTTTTTGCTTGAAGACACGTGCGGTGATGTCGTGCCAATCACTTGATGTTTGTCCGGGAAGCAGCATTTCAACAATTTCTATTTATTTCGGATTACACGTAAAGGTAATAAATAGATCTGGCCGACCGTAATGACGAACATATGGCTTGCATTTTGCGCGTATTCATGCATATGACGCGGGCTACCTGTGTACGTCGCCGGTAGAATAGTCAATCGACCAAGATTAGCTGCATCTCCTTCGGTACTTATTGCATCGCGTAAATGGATATACTCCTCTGAACGCAGTTTGGCTTCGTTCAACCTTATGAAAGTTAGTCGCTCTGTTTCGATTTTGACGTACATATCGAGGCAATATTGCTGTAGCAATCGATGAAATCGCAGCAAATTGTTGTCAGCATTTTGACGAATCATCAAACGATATGCGTAATAAATCATCGAGTTAACCTTCTTAGTAGTTTCCTGACCTGTAATAAAAACAGTTAAATTAGTATCTTTGAAGAAAAGCTCATGTCCTTATTACCTGAAGGGGTGGACAGAACCATGTGATTACTAAATCCCCTAAGCTCCTTTTAGCATATTTAAAAGGGGTTAAGATAAATTATTTAAGATTTTTTGCCAACCCTTTTTGAAATGAAACTATGATATTGANTTTTTGCCAACCCTTTTTGAAATGAAACTATGATATTGATACTCACCACAATAGATTTATCATCTTGATATCAAAGTGATATCCATCGTCTCCTTGCCAAAACATCAGCGGGTATTGCAACGTGTCATATGAACGGTGTGTTTCATATATTGTTTGCAGTTGCCCAGTATCGCGACGTGTAAGCACAATATCGCGTGTTTCAAAGTTTTCACCAACAATAAGGATTGCAACTTCATCTATTGTTGGAGCGTTAAATGTGCGTTCGTGTGTTCCAGCTGGTCGTTTATCCGCTCTGATCACGACTTTGTAGTCATCATTTGGCATGCGCTCCAACGCCGTCTTGAACAGCCTGACCAATGCATGATGTTCATGAATTATTTGCTGCAAATCTTGAAGAATTGCTCTTTTCATTGCTGTGTTGATCTCTTGACGCCGATCAATTTGTTCCTCCATATTACCCATGAATTATATTTGTAAGAATTTATACTGTGCATCTTCAAGAGGTTGCAATGATCGAATTCGATGGTGAATCTGGCCTTGAATCTGTAAAGTCGAAAGCGAAGTTAGTATAACTGATTTATAATCACAATGTTTTTTCATGTTAGCATGCCTTATTTATTTTAGAGACAATACTTGAACTTCAGTTAATGTCATGTCAAAAATGTCGTCCATATAAAATGTATGAGAAAATTAATTTACGTTATAATTATTTTTCCGTGAACTTGTACGATGTTTAAATAGCCTATATGTTATTCCGGGCGCAGACAAATCCAAAAAATCTAAAATCATTTAAATCGATCCCAGCCGTTCTCGAGTTATAAATGGTGTAACTAACCCGACTTTGTTTTATATATATAGATATGGGCGGGAGTGACGCGTTTAGGAACAAACACAAAAACATAACACATTAACGGAAACATAAAATGTTCATTAGCAGCATACTTAACGAGTGATTCCNATAGATATGGGCGGGAGTGACGCGTTGAGGAACAAACACAAAAACATAACACATTAACGGAAACATAAAATGTTCATTAGCAGCATACTTAACGAGTGATTCCATACAAAATATGTTAAAACAGTTGCTGGATATGCATCCACCAACAGTCACGCATGCTTGGCGACCTCTACATATGGCGTGATTGGCTGACAATGGTGGCGTGCGTGAAATACCCGGCGTATTTGAATCTGTTCACCAATCACTCCACCGACGCTACCAAGCTTGCATTACTGTCGGTGGTAGCAATTTTGAGCAATTATTATAAACATTGCTGTAAAAAGGCATTTAGCGGCTACGTTGTAAATAAACACTGTGTTGCATTTCATGTGTTATTTTTGTGTTTGTGCCTAAACGCGTCACTCCCGCCCATATATTCCCATACAATAATTGTTTGTTTTAGTTAGCTCTACCACCCCTCAATGTTTCTCCCGTGATTTTAGAATCAACATGTATAAAAAATATGGTATGTGACACGAGGTTAAGTAACAATTTTTATGTGATTTTCTAAATCAGGGCGTTTTTCGTCGTTTATCTCTAGGTTATGACAGCTACTCTTTCCGTTACTACGTGTAGCTCTGAAGTGCGTGAGAGATTTAGTAGATAACACAAGATTCCAAAACGGTGTTTTGTAGTGGTGTCCAAACGCGGAGAGCATTTACGAAACGAACACGTTTCAACTTCTAATTTCAACTCCAATAAATATTTTTACGACGGGTACATTGCCAAACACGTTTTTTTTAGGAATCAGTTTTAGACACAAACTTTTTATTCAGAACTTTAGATATGTCTTTAGACACGCAGCATACGTTTATCTTTATTAGCATGCCAATTGAGCGCCTTGCTCGTAAAGGCGACGAGCCAGGTGGTAAGTGATAAAATGTCGGCCTTACAGCTTACGCGTTTCGAGGCCTCGAACAAGCAGTATAGTTGCACGCTTTAGGGTGCTATTATACGAGAAATTCATTATTTTATATCTGTACGAAAAGCTGTTCAACTTGTAGATATTACTTACAATCACTATTTTCTCGCATACAAAAAATTAAACGGCATGTTTTTCACACATTGGCCTGTCAAAATCACAATATACCTTAAAATGACCTGAGAATTTTTAAAGGTTTTGTAAATGATCGCGTTTATTTTATTTGTGCATAGGAAAACACCAAAAGCTGTGATTCTGGCATGACGTGATGCAAAAACTATGCGATCTAAATTGATTTTATTGCTAGGAAAGAGGCCATCTGTTTTTCGCGAAATGATTCCACGATTAGTTGTACTGGAAAACACGTTAGTTCGGAAACAATTTCGTGGTTGGATGATTTGAACGCTCACGCGTCTGATAGGCCCAGTCAATTATAGAATGTATCCTCACACGGACACTCGGCCAATAGCTATAAAGGATACGTGCTTGTGTGCACGTAGAATGTCTACTTCTACCCAAATCTCGTTCGCGAAAAACACGTGGTCTCTCCTACTTATAAGTAATGTATAGAAGTTGAACGGTANAAGCCATCTGTTTTTCGCGAAATGATTCCACGATTAGTTGTACTGGAAAACACGTCAGTTCGGAAACAATTTCGTGGTTGGATGATTTGAACACTCACGCGTCTGATAGGCCCAGTCAAATATAGAATGTATCCTCACACGGACACTCGGCCAATAGCTATAAAGGATACGTGCTTGTGTGCACGTAGAATGTCTACTTCTACCCAAATCTCGTTCGCGAAAAACACGTGGTCTCTCCTACTTATAAGTAATGTATAGAAGTTGAACGGTATTTTGTACAAGTATAAATCAACAAATTTTTTTGGTGACGAGCCCCCTTAAATGTAGGGACATAAATGAAAATAGTTTATTCACAGTTTGTTCCCACTTTTGAATCAAACCTTTGAAAAATCTCCCCGTGTATGACGTGATTCGTCGTTTCCTCAATACGCCATGTATCACGAGTGTTTTATACTTGCGTCGAAAGAAGACCCCCCCCCCNCTTCTGCTTATATATTATCTATAAATTATAACATTTTATTAATAAAACATACGAATAAAGCAGAGCCAATAGTTGTGTTGGTAATGCCCAGTAATAATTAGTTCTTATGCGAAATATGACTATACAGAGTGCGCACGAATGCGGTGCGTTGTCCCTTTGGTGTAATTTTCCAGACTCTGTTAAGGTTTGTTCTGCTCGGGTTAGGAACAAAACAAGATTTCATATGAGAGTTTGGCATTAGGAAAGTTTCCACCGCTAGGTGCGCAGTGTTCAAAAAGGTAACGTTTAATTAAAATGTTTAGCTACGTGAATAATAAAAGAGATAGATTTTTACTTAGTTACGAAGTTATTTAATATTTAATTTATGATTATTGTCCATTCGCGGTTACTTCCAACTTTTCTGAAGCCCTGCTAATGTTATTCTTAAGAATGTTCCTCCACCTCACGCAAACAAAGCTTTAAAAAATGCACCGAATTCATGTGCAATCAGTGTAATAATGTTTGCATGAAAACTATTTATTGCTAGGCATTACAAACACACATATTTTCTCTGTGTCTTTATTCGTATTAATTATAAATGAAATATTATAATTTTTAAATAAAATTTAAGTAGAAGTTATATTTAACCGAAATTAAGGTATTTTTATTTTTTACATAAGTGCAAACCGCGTGTGATACATTACTTATTTAGGAAACAACCGAAGACGTCATATGCGGTGATTTTTCAAAGGTTTTATTCAAAAAGTGTGAAGAAACCGCTAGTAGAATATAGCAAAAACGTTTTTTTTTTTAATCGGGTCCCCTTGGGACGTAAGAGAGGATATCACGGGGACGCCCCAGGTAGGGGGCAGGTACGTAGAAAGGAGGGTGGGTAGCGGTCGCGGAGGGCCAAGAAGGACAAAGAGAAGGTGTTTCGTCACACCTGTGACCCCTCCCCCCTCCCGGCCTCAGCGGGCAGACAGCCGTAAGTGCGTGTTAACGAGGAGGCGCACCGTGGGAATCGGCGGCAGGTGCGCGCCAGCCCCGCTCACACACACGCACGTGCACACACACGCGCGCTGACGCGAAGCCGTGCGACGGCCGCTGTGGCGCGCGTGCGTGCGTGCGTGCGTGCGCTGCGGCTACCATGCGGAGGCCGAGCCCGCACGCAACACCGGCGTAAGTCGCACTAACTGCGGCCAGCCGAGACTCTGGCTTGAGTGAAGAGATTTGGGCGGCTCTCAACAGCGAGGTCTTGAGAGCCGACGAGGGCGATTGAGGTGAGTGTGGAGCACCGCCGGAATGCAAGGGAGGGGGAAACGGGGGATCACCGAGAAAACCAGGCGACCGGCACGATTCCCACGTGCGAAAATCCGGGAGTGACCCGGCCGGTTATTGAACCCGGTTTGCCTTAGTGGAAGGCGAGCAGCAGGCTAACCACTCAGCCACCGCGGCCCCCGAGACGCAGTTTGAATATGTCAAGTAACGTTATTTTGTTGTTTTATATTCGCTGTTCCTGATACTTTGCTTGTCGGGGTCCGTCGCTCAGGTTATACTCCTAAGAGATCAGATACTCTTGCGAGGGTGTCCCTGGTATAAGTCGGAAGGCTCCAGCAAGCTGGATGGCGTCATTGGCGTGATTCGTGTTTCGTTTCGCCGATAGAACCATATTAGCCATTTTTAAATACAAATGCAAGTAACATCGACGCTCAGGACGACTCGTATTTTCATTTAGTCGTATTATCGTATATGAACATGATATTTCATTATAACCATGGCACTACAATTTTCGTATAACAAGTCATTTCAACTAATGGGAATAAACGAACAGCTTCTTGCAATTAAAAAAAAAATTTACTACCGCTACGCACAATTGTTTATTTCGAAAAAATTACGCGGAGGCTAGACTACAATATCCTATGTGCACACTTGCAGCCTTCATTTGGCTATTGGCCACTTGTATTTGTGTGAAGACAGTGTGTTCAAAAATTACGTTTCTCCGATATTGATCGTCCGTGGTTCGCGGACAGATAAGGCGGGTAACAATTCAAATGTTCCAATAACGAAAGTGGTTCTGAACTAAAGTGTTTTGGAACACAACTTATCCTAAAATATTTTCGCGGAAAACGATGTCCCTACATAAAGATTATATATTAGGTGGTGATTTAGCGATTTCTATTTGACAAATTTGTTAATGAAGAGTCACTGGATAAAAAAAATAAATGTAAATACCAAATACGTCAGAAATGGTTGTATTCGAAATGGTCACGTAACCATTTAAGGAATAAATTTTGCCAATTCAAATACAGCCACGGCAGCCACGTTGAAAAACATTTTCTCTGACGTCACAAACCGGAGGCCACGGAAATCACTTCCTGTCAGTACTTTTATAAGGTGTCGTTATTTGAATGTGGTTATATCGCAGATAATATGGGTTTGAAATCAGATGAGAGTTTTGAGCGGCTCTTAACAACGAGGTCTTGAGAGTCGATGAGGGTGAAATGAGGTGAGAATGGAGCAGCGCTGGAATGTAAAGGCGGGGGAAGGCAGATCCCCGAGAAAAACCGCCGACCAGCGACGTCGTCCGGCACGATTCCCAATTGCGTAAATCCGGGAGTGAACCGGAAGGGGATTGAACTCCGTTCGCCTTGATGGAAGGTGAGCAGGCTAACCGCTCAGCCAATTTGGGTTTGAGCATTATTGCTGGCCGCTAATTAAATCAGTATAAAAAAATAAGAAATATCTTTAAAATTAAAATTACGACTGTTAAAAAGTTAAATTAACTAAGGGAATAACCCTTTTTTCACAAAAAAAAATATATTTTTTTTTATTCAAACATTTATTTTGTGTGGATAATGGATGTGAAATCATTTTTTAACTGTGTTGCACTACTAAAGTTCTCATATATTTTTCCTTTATTTTTTTTTATGGTCATTATCATCCTCTTTTGTGCGTTTGTAAGAAATCAAGATAGTCCTACCATTTCGCGTTACGTCACGAGCAGAGTTCCTATGTATATTGGTTACTGCCAGAGTTAAAATTCAATCCCCTGTTCGACTCGGCCGTCCCAAAGTAAGTCGGCCAAGTGCTCAAATTTGTACTACTGCTCCAGAGTTCTACTGGGCGCGTCAGGTAACTTGTGGTCCAGTGACACCCGTGAAACGAATGTCCACTTACATGACGTTTATGTTGTTCAAGGATTGTAATACGAAACCATAGTGTGTCTGCGTATTTCAATTACGTCAAACCCAAATAAGTGCACAATCAGCTGGGATCACTAAGGTGTTTTGCATGACTGGTCTAGCTCTGACTATCTGTAGGCGAAGTTGTATCGCGATAAATTTAGATACTTGACACATTAGGTATTAAAAGGCACCAGACGCCCGTTTTACGGCATTATCCGTGGAATCAGCTGTTTATTACAGCCTCTACCCTTCTGAGTAGGAGATCACCGTGGCTGAGCGGTTAGACTGCTCGCCTCCCACCAAGGCGAACCGGGTTCAATCCCCGGCCTGCTCACTCCGGATTTTCGCAAGTGGGAATCGTGCCGGACGATGCCGTGGTTTTTCTTGGGGATCTCCCGTTTCCCCCGCCCTTTCATTCTGGCGCTGCTCCATGCCACACGTCACCCTCACCGGCTCTCAAGACCTCGATATTAAGAGACTCCCAAATCTCTTCACTCACTTCACTCACCCTTCTGAGTAGACTAAGTAGAAATTTCTGTTACACAGCAGACTGATTTTTTCCCCAGTATTCCTGTAAAATAGTGAATAATTGACGTTGTATGTTGGTCAGTGGGTCTGGTTCGGAAAAATGATACAAAACTCATCCCAAAGATTTTCTGTGGAGTTCAAGTAGGGGCTTTGAGCGGGTCAGTTAAGCCCTACATGATTTCCTTCAAACCACGACGCAAGTGGCCTTGCTTTATGGACAGGACAGTTATCCTGCTGGCTCAGGTAAAGGTTTATTCCAATCTGTTGCCACAGTATGGGAACATTATATTTTCCAGAATGCCTTGCTACATGCCACAGTTCATCGCTCCACCATTTAAAACTAAAGGTCTACGCTCAAAACCGAGAGAAACAGACACCAGATTTCACTGTCAACATTAACACATTCAGGTGTCCACCAAGTCCACACATGGGCATCAGAGTGTCAGATGCTGTATCATGCCTCGTCACTTCACGAGACCTTCTTCCATTGCCCTATAGCTCAACGACGGTATTGTTTGGTTTCCTGGTAGCACCACGACAATGAAAACCAAGTGCGATCACCTCCCAGCGGAGAGTCCTGTCACTGGCCTCTGCACTTGGATGCTACGGAAGTCCTCTCTAATCTGCAATCGTTGATATGTTGTCTGAATCTGATGCTTTGTTCGCACAACATGTCTCAGAGTACGCAAATCGCGATTAGCTTGTTGGGCGTACCAGAACAATGTTTGGGCTTAGTGCTTTCGTGACGTTTCCACTTGGCAATAACATAGCAAACAGTGGACCAAGACACGTTTAATTGCTGAGAGATATCTCTGCTGAATTTCCGAATTTATGCACTAAAAATAATATGGTTGAAGGTACCAAGTTTTTGTACCCATAACCCATCTAGAGTGGTAATATAGGGACAGCAAATCAGACTGGTTGTTGATACCATCTGAATATGGTTCACCTAACACTGTAGCAGCAACTTTTGTGTTCCTGTCTATGACTGTCTGCAATTATCAATACAGTTCCTACAGCAGAGCTCACAACAGAAGAGATAGTCCCACCTACAGAAATCCCACAACAAGAAGAACTGTAGAAAACTGACAGAACATTCTGTCGCTGGTACAGAAGTTTGGTTGCTGCTACCACGAAACCCGATTACAGAACTGTTCAGTTGTCATTCCCTGCTGATTTTCTTCAGTGGGGGCTCCTAGCCCCCTTTTTAACGCACGCAACTCCCTTTCTCCGTTGACTTAGCGTTATGACAGCAAGTACGTGTGTGATTTTCAAGCGCGTGTGCCTTAGTTGTGTAGTGTTCTACATATGTGTGATATGACACATGTGAAAGTCAGTCTTTTATTGTATTCATTTTTCTCAACTTTTTCTTTTGTTTACGTTTTCCAGCATACAAAATTTAAAGCCCCCAAATTTATTTAGGCGCATTTAGGAAACACCTCTCAGATTTTTATTATACTCACATATATTTATTGTTTCTTATACATTCTAAGTATGGTTGAATATGTTATCTGAATTTTTTTTCTCTTGGCTTCATGCTTATGTGTTTTAGTTATATGACTGATAATAGCTTATCCAAAAACACTATGCTGCAATGATAATTTTGACTTAACCCTTTCAGGCCCTCTTTAATTTACGGTTTAAGGTGTTGCAAACAAAAGATTTTATGATGCGTACTGTACTTAAGTCAACACAATACTTGTTTCGTTGTCACAGCCAATGATTTGTAGGCTAAATGTTCGGGATACAGTAATATGAACCAATAATGACCTAGACCAGTAAGACGGTTTGCGAAACATTTACCCACAGGTATGATTATTGGTCATTGAGCTTCGCAGTGTGCATTACAGACAAATAATTACCTACAGGTGCGTAATGTACACAATTGTGTACGCTGATCCTGAATGTGTTAATTTGCATTGAATTTANAAATAATTACCTACAGGTGCGTAATGTACACAATTGTGTACGCTGATCCTGAATGTGTTAATTTGCATTGAATTTAAGGTACATTTATTTATCAGTAATTTTCCGGCCATAAAAGCTTTTAAAAATATTTTGTTGAAAAAAAAACCTCCTTCCAGGCATGACTACTGTAGATGCAAATCACTCTAATTGGGCTCTGCTGATCATCTGTGATTTTTTTGTGTGTAATGTGTAGCGCACTTGATGCATTGTAGTCATTTTTGCGGTTGGTCCTTGTAATCATTCGTTCTTTCTAATGTCGGCAAACATTCTATATTTTACTAACCTTCTTGCCATGATAGCACTACCAATAGCACTTTTATGGACTGTGGCTCCATGGAGTATTATTTATATATCGTTACTTGTTATNCCATGATAGCACTACCAATAGCACTTTTATGGACTGTGGCTCCATGGAGTATTATTTATATATCGTTACTTGTTATGACATCGTGCTAGTGATGTTCTTGGATATATGACAGTCCTTTATTTTTTGTTATGTAACTGATTTGTTTATGTACANGACATCGTGCTAGTGATGTTCTTGGATATATGACAGTCCTTTATTTTTTGTTATGTAACTGATTTGTTTATGTACAGAACAGTTTTATATGTTTTAGACTCGGTTTCCCCTACCCTTGCGATATTCTGATGCTGTTTATATAAGTTATTGCATGCGAGTTTAAGTGTTACCTGCGACTACATATGTCTTGCTACCGGTACGATTGGATACCGCTCAATTTTTCAATAAATGATTTGTTGTTAAGGATTACCCAGACTATCGATGATATGGGCTGCCGGCCATTGTGTTGGACTGNTTTTCAATAAATGATTTGTTGTTAAGGATTACCCAGACTATCGATGATATGGGCTGCCGGCCATTGTGTTGGACTGGTGGTGTTAGTCGTGCATATCATAGTTTTTTCACAGTGCTGACCCCTCGCTGCTGACCCCTCGCTGCTGACTGCTTATAGCCGACCCTCAGTGTATACACCACAGTGCTGCCTTCATGCAGTACGGACGCCGAGCAGTTCTGTTCAACAACCAGTAAGTTTTCTATGGTTGGAATAATTTATATCACCATCCAACTGGTCGGATACGAAGCTATGTTGTAATTCTCTCAGTAATGGGGTAAAGGGAAATCAGTATGCCCATATTTGCTAGACGAGTATGTGCTGGCCGATGAGTATGTGTGTGCTATTTCAGACCCTACATTCCTACATCCAGCGGTAACTTTGCGACGCGCCTGTATGTATACCTTTATTCTCTTTAAGTGCATGGATGGTTGTTACATGTTCCCAAACTTTAAAGGTTTGGAAATGCTTACCAACTATGCTTGTAACAGTACTTAAGGCCTTGTTGCCCCTTTCTCCCTCACTGCAGTCGGAAGTGATGACATGATATAAATTTGGTAGTCGTAGCTTCTGAGGGCGGGAAACATCGGGTAAATGTGATTATAATATGACTGAAGGTGTACTTATCTGTACAACGCTGTTTGTCATCGGAAGTGAGGCCTATGATATAAATTTGGTACTATGGTTTTTGTGGGTGGGGAATGATAGCCAACTATGTTTATACGAAGACCTAAGGCGTACTTGATCCTGTGGTCCTTTTTCAGTCGGATGTGATATCTATGTTATGAATTTGGTGACTTTAGGCCAGGTAAGTGTGAATTGCTAGCCAACTATCCTTGTAAGTGGGCTTAGGTCGTACTTGACACGACCACCCTGTTCGTTGTCGGCGGCGATATATATGTTATGAATTTGACGACTATAGCTTCGGTGGATGGGAAATGTCAATCGACAATGCTTATAAGATACATGAAAGTTTATTTGACCCTACCACCCTGTTCTACATCAGAGAAGATGTTTATGACATGAATTTGATGCCTATAACTTCGGTTGGGTTGGAATGTTTGGGCAACTATGCTTATAAGTTGGCTTAGGACGTGCTTGTCTCTGCCACCCTTTTCATCATCGAGGGCAATGACTATGTTATGAATTTGGTGACTATCTTAGATGGTTCGGAAATTACAACCAACTATGCTTTTAATTGGGTTTTATAGCCTACTTGACCATGCGGTTTTTTTGTCATCAGTGGTGACTGTATCTTGAAATGTTCGAAATTTACAGTCGACTGTTCTTATACGAGCGCTTAAATCCTAATTATCTCTACCGTCCTATTCAATATCGAGAGCAATGCCTATGTTGTGATTTTGGTGGCTGTATTTTTAAGACTCGCAAATTACATCCAACTATGCTTATAAGTGTGCTTAGGGCAAATTTGCCGTACTTTCCTTTTCGTCATCGGGGGTGATACCTATGTTATGAAATTGGTGGTTGTATCTTAGACGGTTCGGAAATTACAGCCAACTATGCTTATAAGTGGACTTAGGATATACTTGACCTTTTTGCTGTCAGATGTGATGCTTATATTGTGAAACTTCTTGACTATACCTTAAATGGTTCGGAAATTATAGCCTAATATGCTTATAAGTGCGCTTAAGGCATATTTGACCATTCGGTTCTTTTCGTTGTCTGGTTCATACCTATGTTATGAATTTGTTGACTATATTTTTAACTGTTCGGAAATTACAGCTAACTATGCTTATAGGAAGGCTTAGGGCATACTTGCCCTGCGGCCCTTTTCGTTGTTGACGGTGATGCTTATCTTATGAAATAGGTTGTTGTACCTTAAATGTTTCGATAATTACATCCAACTATGGTTATAAGTGAGCTTAGGGCATACTTGACCATGCTGTCTTTTCGTAGTAGAGGGTGATTCCTATGTTATGAATTTGGTGACTATATCTTAAATGGTTCGAAATTACAGCCAACTATGCTTATAGATGGGCTTAGGATGTACTTGGAGCGTGCGCTGTTCTTCTCTAGGCTAGCATGCGTGGGCAAGCCTCGCTCCATATCGTACAGGAGGAATGACAGAGCATGAGACTCTCGTCCCCGCCAGGACGCCAGGTGAAATGAGACCAGAAGGAGTATGAGAAAACCAAAGTGGAATGACAGAGCATGAGACTTGTCCCTACCAGGACGCCAGGTTTAAGGCGCCTAGAAGTAATATGAGAAAATCAAGGTGGAATGATAAGAGCATGATGAGAGAAGTTGCATGACAGGACAATGAACTCGAACATTCGTCAGGCAAGATTGATGGTGCTGGCATGGAGAAAAAACCCCAAACGGGGCTTTATAGCTTCAGCTCTTGCCTTCTTCATCTGAGACCAAATCATTTGAATTGATGATTTGTTAGTTGGATATTCGTCGATGCTGAGACCTAGCGCTTCCACTGTAGCCTGAAACATATAGTCGGAGTCCCTAACGCTCAGCTGGCATCTGTTCAAAGCAGCTATCAGTTTCGGCGAGACGAAATCCTTTCTTCCTCTTTTTCCAGACGTTTCAGCCGCTACAGCGTTTGATGTCTCAGGCAAAGACTCTTCGTCAGATCTGAGAAAACTACCATGTAGTTTTTGATGTGATTACTTGTGCGATGTAGATGAAGTAGATGCTACTATTTTTCTTTTGTCTTCTTCCACTTTTCGTTGCCTTGACCTATCTTCTTTCTCAGCAAATTTTTTATCTGAGCCCACCAAGCATCCCGGACGACCTGGTTATCTCTGTCTCTGTAAGAATATTTTATCTTCCCCTGTTTTCATTCTTTCGAAGGCATCGGCGTGTGCGATATCAAATAAGTTATCCAAATCCGTTTGGAATTTTTCCGCCCGCCGTTTCCCAAAAAATAATGCACTCGCGAATAACAAGATTTGTGCTTTCACTTACAGTCAATTTAACTTCTCGAGTATTAAAAAAAAACTGCAAGAACTTGTCGATTTGACGGAAGTTTTGGTTGTTTGCCTCCCCGACTAAGAAAATACTTTTTTTAGCACTTCGTAATTCCTCTGACATCTTCGAACAATAAAACAATCCGTGTTAATATCGCGACGTACTACATTAGAATGATAACAAAGTGAGTGCGCGCTGCCCGCGCGCTGCTTTTCTAGCGTAACTTGTATGAACATGTTCCGATGCAGTCGGCACGGGTTGTAGTACTCCAAATGAGTTGAAATTTGATGTGCAAGTGTTTTATAGTAAAACGAAAATAAATAGGCCCTATGCGTAACAAAATTTACTACTTCAAAAATAAGGAACACCTTAAAATACAACTCACTTAAAGGTGGAAGTAAAATCCACGTTTATTGCAAATAAAAGCTTCATTATTTGGTATTAATCTCAGTGTTCCGTAATGTCTTTGTTATCAAACAAAGATGTGCATTCCTTGATAATTTGGTTTGCCGTTTTCAAATCCTTTTATTATAAAATAATTGTTGGCACCTTTTTGTGCACGAAAACATTTGACCCTCCGTAAAATGTGAGCATTTATCAGCTGATGTAAGCATTGCGGTTAATTTAGAAAAAAAATGTGCCTTGGTTTTATTTCGTTACACCCCACTGTTTCCAAGAATATTTATGATTAATGTTCTAAACATTGAATATCTTACGTCAGCCATTAGGCAACACGCGCGGTTATATCAAATTATCATGGATTGCATGTCTTTGTTTGGTCACACATTAAACCGGAACTCTGAGATTAATATCAGATACTGCATGCTTTATTTGCAATAAACATGGATTTTACCTTTACTAAGCGTGTGTTCACCCTTGAGGAAAGGCCTTAGGCTAAATGTGATATATATATAAGGAATCACCTCCCGGAGTATGTCGGTGATATTTAGTTACACGTTGTATTTTATCCATATATGGTGATATTTCATTTATAATTAACATTAATGAAACCTGAGAGGAAATAAATGTGTCGGTAATGCCTAGTAAGAAATAGTTCTTATGCAAGGCATTGTGTAATTGAGTGCGCACTAATGCGATGCGTTGTCCTGTTAGTGTAATATTCCAGACGCGGTTAAGCTTTGTTTGGATGAGGCGAAGGAACATCCAGAAGTAGAACATTAGCAGGGCTTCAGAGAAGTTGGAAGTAACTGTAAACGAACAACTATACTAACAATTGCGCGGTGTCGGCAATGAAAATAAAGAAGCCTAATGGTAAACGATTCAGTACAGAGCTGACCCCACCAAATCGAACGGGGAAAAGAATCCTAACCGAAGATACCCGAAGTCGAGGTTCTACGGTCTTACTTCGGAAAACAATTTCTTGCGTATTTAAACAAGATATTTACTGGCAGCACATGCACGTTGCGTAAACGTACAATAAACAGCCATGAAGTAGTTTTCCCCTTCAGGTTTTGCTGAAACATGTGTTTGGTTTACATATTTCAATTCCGATTGTGCTAGCGCAGTTTTGTCTGTGTTGATTTCACGTGTGACAGTTCGTGTGTATTTTCGTGAATATTTTAATGGATTTGTTAAGAAAGTAGTATTTCACCACAATTATTATGATTTACCTTATCTCAAAAGCATTTGTGGTATGAAATAGCTGCAGATAAAATATGCAGTTAATAATACTGCCAACTTCATGAGCCTTGTCAACCAACATAACAAAGTGATCATTTCAAATTTACCGTGTGTTCTAACGTTGGTAGTACCGTAGAACGTAGCTCGACAAACAAATGAATAAAGCCTGTATGCCACGAACAAATTTTCCGTACAAGTTCGGGCGGAAGCTTCCGCGAGACCTGCTACCTGATCCTGCATGCAAGCAGAGTTATGGAGGGTTCTTTGGAATAACCTGCCCAACGATATTTGTTGCCGTAAAAGTAAAGACGAGTGCATTTTTTATGATTTTACTTCTGCAACTGTGGTGCACCATTACGAGTTTATGCACAAAGCCTAATCGCTTTGTTGTTATAACTTTAACTTTTGTGTTAAATAAACACGAATGTTTACAATAATGTTTATACGCGGTTTTAGAATCAGTAAACATTTTCGTTGTTTTTATTTACTAATTATTCTTGTTTGATAGTCTTACGCTCTTTCACAAAACAAAATTGACAAAATGACTACCGCCGCCTCTCTGATTGGCTAAACTTTCAACCTTGTAGGAAACCTTCCATTGAAAACTGTACACGACCAATTACGAGAACGTCCATAAAAACGGCCAAATCTTCCATAGAACTGCCCATACAAGCGGCCATGCAGGCTTGCATGGAATCGTTTACGGAATCTTCCACCGTAGCATACAGAATTAAGGTTCCCTCCCGCTTGCCAGGAGCTTGAACTGTGTTATAGGATGTTAGCAAATCGCGTTTTTCTGCAAAGCTATCAAACATATGTCAAATACGCTCATCTATGAAAAGAACACACACTTCAGACGAGGGCTGTTGGGTACTTTCAAAATGTCACGCACGCTAGAAATACCATTCAGAGTACTCCAAAACGGCTAAAAATGGCTTTTTCAAAGTGCTGTAATTAAAAAAAAAAAAAAGGCCCAGTTACATACAAATCTACTCAAGTGCCCTGCATTGAATCTTCCTACATACTTTCCACCAGTGAAATAATAGGGTCACCGCTGAAAGTCCCATAGGTACACGCAGTGCGACTAGAACACTGCACGCCAGTACATAGCCTTGCACGTAGTGGCCATGGCGCACTTGTTGCGCGTTGCAGAGTCGTCCTTATCGCTCCCGCGCTTCTCGGCCTCAATTGCGGGGAAAAGCTCCATAAAGGCGGGAGCCCCTAATATAGAAATTATTTGTTTTAGTGTGATAACAGGAGAGTCAGGGTCATTACTGAAAATTCATTATAGAAGCATTACATTTCATCGTTCTGTGCCAATGTTTGTACCTGATTGTTAATAGGTGTTCTTTGGTTGTCATTAAAATGTGATGATGGAACAACGTATAAAATTTCGTATTAAGTTAATTGTTACATAAATATGCGTTAATAGACCATATACTTTACCCGTAATTATGGGTAAAGTAATTATCTAAACTTCTAATGTAACATTTTTCAATAAATCCTCCTAGGTTTAAACTAGTAATAAATAAATAAAAAATTTAATATGGCGGGTAACGCGGGCTCTTAAGATGAGATTCTCACGTTATGTAGTTGATTTGCAACTCTTCCGTTGTACGCCCTTTGGTACGGAGGCGACAGCTGTCGGTGAAGAAATGGTGGTGACTCGAGCGCACACGGGGCCGCCAGTTCTGACATGCGGATAATTTAACTCGCGAATAATTTTTTTTTGTCCGGTCTCCGCGTACACGTCTTTACCCTTCGTCTGGTAGCCGCTCCTGGTCAATGGTTTAGAAAAAGTGTGGAAGGGGCGGTGTAAATCGTCCTTGCGTGAACGGCATGGCGCGAGCCGGAGCTCCTCTCTGGTCGGAAGTCAACAAAGGCGGGGCCCGACAAGAACAAGACCGGAAAGTGCACCTTTGTTCGGAACGCTGCCGCACACAACAGAACTACAGGAAAACATGGCGAAACGGTGACGCGCCACCCATAAAACCAAGGCGAGCGCCTGTCACGTTGTGCAAGAGACCGGCGACGACGAGAAAAAATCGGGCGCGACTGTGTTTATTGCGCGTGCACACGCGGAAGTGCAGCGGAGTGCAGCGGCTGCCTGGAATCCAAGGTCGACAACAGACGCCATATGCTGCTGCGAGAATCTCTTCCGATAAAAAAAATTACTTCTTAAACTGGAAGGTATCTGAAATGATGCCACAAAACTCGTGAGTGAGTGAGTGATTTCGGCGGCTCTTAACATCGAGGGGGCCGTGGTGGCTGAGCTGTTAAACTACTCGTCTCCAACCAAGGAGAACCGGGTTCAATCCCCGGCTGGGTCACTCCCGGATCTCCGCAAGTGGGAATCGTGCTGGACGATGCCGCTGGTCGTCGGGCTTTCTCGGGGATCTCCCGTTTCCCCCACCCTCACTTCACCCTCATCGGCTCTCAAGACCTCGTTAAGAGCAGCCCAATCTCTCAAATTAACTCAACTTAACATCAAGGTCTTGAGAGCCCATGAGGGTGAAGCAAGGTGAGTATGGAGCAGCACCGGAATGAGGGGGGGGAGGAAACGGGAGATCCCTGAGAGAACCCGCCGACCAGCGGCATTGTCCGGCACGATTCCCTCATGCGACTCCACCGGGAATCGAACCCGGTTCACCTAGGTGGGAGAGGCGAGTAGTCTAACCTCTACATTACCGTGCCCTCTCACAGAATTGGTAAGTATATAGAAGGGTAATAGCGAAAGAGCCCCTTTGATATATGCGTAATTGGTCGCCTATCGGCTGCGCTAACCTCTGAACACGAGCCTTATGTAAGATTGCCGCTGCAAACTGTGGAAGAAGCCTACTGACTGGAGTGCATGTTGTGATTAGCCAAAGGAGCCCCGCCACAGTGCTAGAAACTGAGCCAGTGTCGCTGGCCCGTAGTGCAGCTGTGGTTTACGATACACCTACACCTGGAATTATGGTTTGAGCCGCCGTTACTTTATGACTCAAAAACAAGTACATTTGTACAGAACGTACTGTCAGGCCAACGATATGTTACCGAGACTGTAACCATTTTCATCCGTTCGTACGGCGTTCTCGGCAGCATTCCGGAAGCACGATAATGTGCGTCCACCCATCGCGGTCATCGTGCAACACACTCTACAAGATATAGTCTTCTCGCGGTTAACTGAGCACTTTTGAAATCTTTTTCTCTGATTAAATTGCATCCTTCCACCATACGTACATTTAACGTTGCCATGGACCTGATAACATTAATAATGCGCCATCCAAGTGAAATTGTGTAAATTTTAGGCACGTAAATGTATTACTTGTTTGCAATATTCTTACTATAGTGTGAATAAAACAAGAAACCTTGACCACTTAGCTTTAGGAGTATTTTTTATGTATTCGCTGCCAACTTAACAGGGAGTCTACATGCCAATGTGCACTGTCACATATATGGACAGTGACTTTTTTCAAAGGTTGATTTAAAAAGTGCTCATAAACAGCCTATAAGTACACCATGCATTGACCTGCGAGATCATCGGATCTATCGCCAATGGGGCTTGTATCGAACTAGCTGGGACGCCGTCTCCTCCAGCACCGGTGACCTGTGAAAACGCTTAAAGAATTCCATCCGTACTTGAAAGAAAATTTGTTTTATATACCAAAGGGTGGTATTCCGTCACTGTATGATCCCATGCCACGTCAACGGGCCGCCTGTATTCCCTCCTAAGGAGGAAACGCTCCAACTTAAATCTTGTGTTGTACGCCATTCCGTTGTTGAGGTGTCCCCATTCCTTAACAAAATTTGCCCTACTTTTTATCCTTGCTCAATGATAATGATTTTACTCCTGTGTAATTGATTCTGCAGCGTATTGACGTATCCTTCGAGGTGTTTAAATTTCTCTGTCTATTACCGTAACTCCAGGTAGGCGGGTCCCTTAAGAAGTTTATTCTCATGCGAATGAATACTCACAAGAACTGTGGGAGTATCGCATGTGGTCCCGTGGCTCTCCGCCCGACCCTGGATCGTGGCGAACCCGGATGTCTCCTAGGCACGTGGGGTGATTCCCACGTCGATTGTTAGAGCAGCTGACTTGGAGAACTGCTTCCACTACCGTCCTCGTAGACCTTTCAGCAATGGTGGATCTTCATATTTCACATTAACTGGCGACAGGCTCGACTCCGAACGCTATATGTATTTTAAGCTGTGACCGCGTGTTGGTTTATTGAAGAGAATGTATGCGACAAATTTCTGTGTCAATTACGGCTTGTTTGCAGTTGATCTTAAAAATTTTACAAAGCAGTGCCTGCTTGGGGGATTTCTCTCTTCCGATTGTGTATACTTCCGTAACATTAAACATTTTCCATTTACCTAACGACTTGTCTGCATGCGTTGGTCAGTGAAATCGTCAGACGTTCTTAATATAATCGGGATAAAACAAAATCAATTTCAAAAAATACCAAATAAATAAATTAAAAAGAACGTTACCACAGAACTAATTTTATTAATTATATTTCAAACTAAAGGTATGTTAGGCAATATTTACTTTAAATATATGCAGTTGTATGTAGGTAATATTTAATTATTGATTTCAAAAGCATGCATATTAGCGCGAATGTACTATAGTCTTTTTATATAATTGTTTGGGTCGCATTGCATGACAGTGACCAATAACTAAACTTTTAAACATTATAAAGGTCATAGTATGACCAAGCCACTCGGGAAGGATATTAACTTTCCACACAGGTAAGACACTATGAGCAAATACACTGAGAGAAAGGTTTGGTGAGCCAACCAAACGTGTGTTTGTATATGACCAAACAAAAATATAGTTGCTCTGACGAAATATTGTGTTGAGTAAATAAAATATGAAATTCAACAAAACTGATTTGGTTCAGCTAACAAAATATGCTCTTGAACCAAACAAACCATGTTTTTGAGTCAACAAAATCTGTCTGGCACCTAAATATTTGGTTGACTCAACTGTATAAATTTGAATAGCCACATACAAACTAATATTTGGTTAGCTCAACCAAACCTTTATCTCAGTGTATCACCGACTCAGGAATAATAACTTAAGTATTTACCAGATATACAACGTGTTACTGAAAATCACCGACAAACTCCGGGAGGTGATTTCTCACAAAACATTTGGTGGAAAATACGTATGTGACTAAGGCCCAATGTTTAGTGGTTTTGAAATATGCAGTATCTGAGCTTAATCTCAAGAGTTTCTGTATAATGTGTTATCAAACAAAGATGTGCAATCCATGATAAATTGGTTTGCCAATATCAACNGTTTAGTGGTTTTGAAATATGCAGTATCTGAGCTTAATCTCAAGAGTTTCTGTATAATGTGTTATCAAACAAAGATGGGCAATCCATGATAAATTGGTTTGCCAATATCAACCCCCGTCCATGAGAAAATAAGGGTTAGCACTCTAATTGTGCATGAAAAAATTTGACGCTCCTCCAGTGCTACCACTTTATCACATCGTGTGTGTTGAGTGTTGCCTATGTCGCAGGCATAATACATTCACTGTTTTAGAACAAGAAACATCATTTTCTCTAAAAACCGTGCGGTGTAACGTAATAACACGAAGCAACTTTTTTTTTTTTTTTTTTTTTTGCTAAATTAGCTATATTGCATATGTCAGCAAATAAATCCTCACATATTCTGGAGGGTTGCATTTTTTCATGCACACATGGGGTNCATTTTTTCATGCACACGGCCAACCCTTATTTTCTCATGGGTGGTATTGATATCGGCAAACCAATTTATCATCGTTTGCACATCTTTTTTTGGTAATACATTACACCGAAATTCTGAGATTAACCTCAGATACTGCATGTTTTAATTGCAATAAGCAGTGGTTTCACTTCCACTTTTAAGGGCGTGTACACTCGTAATGAAACGCCTTAGTATATAGGTCGAGTATATATTCTCCTCCCGGAGTTTGTCGGTAACTTTTAGTAACACGTTGTAGACGCCAATACTATGGAACTTTTGATCGCCCAAGTAAGATATTTTGATAAGTAATGTAGCTGAAGATCACTCTGACAAGTTTGCAAGGTGATTAATATGAGATATGAGCCTTTGCTTTGTAGCTAATAACCTGTCAGCCCCTTGCACTAAAACTGATCACTGTGGTGCTTACAGCTAAAGGATGTTAAAAAAATACTGGGAAATACATTTATGACTAACAAATGATTCTACGTAAGCCTCGTTGATGTATTATGTAATTAATACAATTACAAGCACGGAAACATTATGTAAAATATTTCAATTGTAGGTTAAAAATATATCCTGAAATTAGCACATTTATTTGGAGGCACTTCAAACATTCCTACCGTTGTGTTACTTTCGCAGTTAGTTCTCGATTTATTTGTCACGGCCTGAAAGATTCTGGGATAGAAATAAACATGCAGAAAAATNCGCCCAAGTAAGATATTTTGATAAGTAATGTAGCTGAAGATCACTCTGACAAGTTTGCAAGGTGATTAATATGAGACATGAGCCTTTGCTTTGTAGCTAATAACCTGTCAGCCCCTTGCACTAAAACTGATCACTGTGGTGCTTACAGCTAAAGGGCGTTAAAAAAATACTGGGAAATACATTTATGACTAACAAATGATTCTACGTAAGCCTCGTTGATGTATTATGTAATTAATACAATTACAAGCACGGAAACATTATGTAAAATATTTCAATTGTAGGTTAAAAATATATCCTGAAATTAGCACATTTATTTGGAGGCACTTCAAACATTCCTACCGTTGTGTTACTTTCGCAGTTAGTTCTCGATTTATTTGTCACGGCCTGAAAGATTCTGGGATAGAAATAAACATGCAGAAAAATGCAGACCCAATCGTGACCCCTCCCTGTGTTAGTAAGCAACCAGTTTAAAGTATGCATATAATCCGCTTGAGTATAGAAATCACTGTGAAATTTGTCTTACTATCCACTTGAATGTGGAATTGTTTTCCGGTTCCTAGACATAAGCAAGAAAACTGTAACGGCATATTAAGTTCATAGAAAAACTGTGTACGTAATTTCTCCCCTCCCTCTAATAACGGTTTGTTGCCGTGGCTATTAATCGCGGCTCCTTTATTTTTTAACCTGTGCGCTTTTCGGAGGAAGGCTTATGTTCTGAGTTAGCCTAACAGTGAAAACGGTTCGATTGTTGTGGATTCGAACCCGCAACCTCATGATTCAAAGGTGACGTGTAGCGACCTCGAGCCTGGAGGCCAACCACAAGGAAGAAAGGAGCATCGTGTTGGACAGCAAGTCAATAGAACAGCTGCGGGTCTGGGGACGGTGAAATGTGTCAACAACAACTTGGTATTTCAGTAGGCGCGAATGAAGGTCGGGCCCGGGTACTGGGACTGAATGAGGGTTTCATGTCTCTGCACGTCCGAGATCGGAAGTGCTCAAGGCGACGAGACTTCCTGATCACAGAGTACTGAAGAATACAGAGGTGAAACACCAGCATAATCCGCCAACTCCAGCTGCACAGGGGGCCGCGGTGACAGTGGCGTAACAATAAGGAGGCAGGACGGGCAAAATGCCAGGGGCCCCCGGTTCGAGAGGGCCGCGAGCACAGGAGGATCCTAACATTTATTATTACAAAATTTAGTAAAATTTATTAGTTTTGTATTTAATTAATTTAATTTACCTATTAAAGTACATACACAAATTAAACAAAAAAATGTATCAAGATTTGAACGCATTTGTAAGAAAAAGACATCGCCCATTTTTAGAACGCATCTGGAACGTAGTAATAAAGTCCTCGCCCCTTGTAGACGCGGCGCTGTAGCAACGCTGTCAGGTATGGAAGAAATGTTTTGTCTATGGTTTATTTGTTAGTTCATATTTTCGCCGCGGGACATCTTTCGTGGCGCGGGCTCTAGTAATAGTTTTCTGTTTTGTAAGTATAATAAAGGCTCCACTATGCATACATCATTTGATTGTTATGAGAATTGGTTGTTTGTGGCATAGATTTTTTTTTTCGATATCACAGTTTTTGTTTTATCGGATCCGCGATCAGTCACAAAGTTAATTAGTTAATTGTGGAAATTAGATAACAATATGTCTAGTTCTAGAAAGTATCTAAGTGGGAGCGAAAAACGAAAGAGAAAGGAGTCTAAAGAAAAAAATAAAAAGTTGCCTAAAATAAGTTAGTACTTTAAGAATGAAGATTTTTTTGACGAAGAATCAAACGAATGCGGTGGAAACGAAGAACTTGACGTGACTAAAAGTGGCAGTATTGCAGAGCCCGACAACAGTGAATATCTAGATCCAGAGCAACCACAACCAGGTACGAGCAAAACTCAAAGTGAATCTTTTTTTATGTGGAAAAAGTTACATCTTTGCCATATGTTACTGATAAGGGTAATTTTAAAGAACTAAATGATCAAGTGAAACTGTTTGTGATCGAAAACGGACACTGTAAACTAGAACGTACATGGCTGTCCTATTCTCTATTGCTTAAAAAGGCATATTGTGAACCATGTTGGTTATTCGCAAATAGGGCATCTAAAAATATACAAAATGTTTGGATAGAAGGTTATGGCGATAGGAAACATATTGTATAAGCTATAGAAAGAGACGAGACATCGAAAAATCATTTGGATTCATGTATTTTATATCAACAATGGCGGTTACATGGAACACTAGATGAAGAGCAAGAGTCCATAATCAAGAAAGAAAAATCTTTTTGGCGCCAAGTCTCACTAGACTCTTAGATGTTACTCCAACACTTTCAAACTGTAATTTAGCTTTTCGTGGTCATAGAGAAAAGGCATACAGCAATGATTCAAGTCCAAGAGGAAATTTTTTGAGTATTATTTAGTTATTAGCGAAATACGATCCTGTTTTACAAGAATTGTTAAGTAAACCAAAGGGCCAGACAAAATACTTAAGTCGNTTAGTTATTAGCGAAATACGATCCTGTTTTACAAGAATTGTTAAGTAAACCAAAGGGCCAGACAAAATACTTAGTCGAAAAATACAAAATTAGCAAATTGCTGGTTCAAAAAGTGGAAAACGCGCTGGTAAATGAAATAATAGCCGCAACATTTTACTCCATTATATTTTATACGACTCAAAATATTTCGAAAACAGATCAACTGTGTGAACTTTACCGTTACTGTGTGATCGAGAAAGATGAAAATGGAACTCCAAAGGCGTTGGTAATTAAATAGCCATTTTTAGGATTTCATGAAGTTAAAGATCAAACTGCCTTAGCAAGGTTCAACCAGATTATAAAATCCATAAATGACAAAAATATTCCTCTGAATAAGTGTCGTGGACAAGGATATGACGGTGCTNATGGAACTCCAAAGGCGTTGGTAATTAAATAGCCATTTTTAGGATTTCATGAAGTTAAAGATCAAACTGCCTTAGCAAGGTTCAACCAGATTATAAAATCCATAAATGACAAAAATATTCCTGTGAATAAGTGTCGTGGACAAGGATATGACGGTGCTAATAACATGAAAGGCACTTATGGTGAAGTTCAAGAACTTATAAGAGATATCGAGTCAAATGCGGTGTATGTCCATTGTGCTGCTCATAAATTAAACCTGGTAGTTAATGATGCAGTAAAAGAGGTTATAGAAATGCAAACATTTTTTTAAACCGTGCAACAAATTTGTAATTTTTTTGGGCATAGTATCAAAAGATGGACTATACTATCAAGTTTTATATCTAATAAAGAAGGGAAGTCTTCAACTTCGGTAACATTAACAACATTAAATCCAACTAGATGGGCAGGACGTTTCGATGCCATTTTTGATTTAAAAGTTCTGTTTGTTGAAGTTCAAAAAGCGCTAATAAAAACTATTCTATTAAATTCCAAAGCAGATGAGAGAAATGAAGCTATTTCACTGAAGAAGAAGGTCTAAAACTACAACTTTATTATGTTACTGGTTTTCCATTGCAAAATCTTACATACCGTCGACGCGGCCTCTAAAGTACTTCAGTCTAAAACCATCGATCTTTCAAATGCCTCAAAGCGTTTGCAAGTCTGTCTGGAAGAACTTAAAAAGTATCGACATGAATTTGGAGATTTATAAACGCAAGCAAATAGTGTAGCAGAAAAACGGTCTTTCAACTCTGAATTTCCTAAAACTCGTCAGAGGAAGGTGAAACGTCATTTTGATGAAATTTGCGAGGAAGAACGTCTCCAAGATCCCGAAATCTTATTTAAAGTGAACATATTCTATAGTGTATTGGACATCATCATTAATCAACTGAGATTGCGTTTCTTTTGAATGAATGAAATTGTTTCCAATTTCAGTGTCTTGCAACCTGCCACTTTGCAAAATTTAAATTACGCCGCTTTATTGGAAAAGGCTTTACAATTTGATGATTTGTATAAAAAAAGTTATATATGTCTCGTTTGCCAAGGAAATTCTCAGTTTTCGATCCACTTTTAGACACGAAATAGAAAATCATCTTCTATAAGAGAATTTATTAATCATAAAGAATCATTATGTCTTCAAGCTTTCCTGAAGTGTTCACTGCATTTCCGTTATTTGTAACCATTCCTGTGACTACGGCTAGTGCCAAGCGATCATTTTCAAAATTAAAATTGATGAAAACTTATTTAAGAAATTCTATGGGACAAGAATGGTTACGCAACTTAGCTATTCTATCCATCGAACATTCCATGGCCCGAAATTTGAACGTTGATGTTGTAATTAACACTTTTGCTTAACAGAAAGCCCGAAAAAAGGAATTTTAATAATTAAAATTTTGACTAAAATAAAATTGTTATTTTAATTCAATACGCTCTTTAAATTAAAAGTTACTAGAAAATCAACGAAAAATGCACACAATAATTATAATAGCGTTGGTACGTACTTTACGTAGTGATTTATTAAAAAGAAACTACAACGTTTGGTTGAACTTCTTTACATTGAGGGAGGGCCCCATCCGATTAATTTGCCACGAGCCTCAACGGTATAGTTAGGCCACTGCGCAGTGATGGTCAGACTACTCGCCTCCCACCTAGGCGATTCCCGGTGAGGTGGGTGAGTGGAGAGATTTGGGTGGCTCTTGACATCGATGTCTTGAGAGCCGATGAGGGTGAAACGAGGTCAGTATGGAGCAGTGCCGGAATGCAAGGTATGGGGAAAAGGGAGAACCCCGAGGAAACCCGCCGACCAGTGGCATTGTCCGGCGCGATTCCCACATACGGAAATCCGGGGGTGACTCCGCCACGAATCAAACCAGGTTCGCCTTGGTAGGAGGTGAGTAGTATAACCCCTACACCACTGCGGCCCCTAAAAGCATGACATTAAAATAAAGATTGCTACTACCTCCACCATAATTACAGCGTGAGTATAAAAGAATACCCCAAATTTGAAGGTCTAAAATATGAAAACCAAACAACCTACAACCTTGGTTGACCAATCAAATGAACCGTGGAACTGTGAAGTTTGTTTACCATACATTCATAAATGTTCAATGTGACTACCACGAGCGGCCCGAACAACATCTACGCCATAATCAAACTCGTTCTACACTCTTGTCAGTATGTCCGGTGTTACGGTTTGGATGGTGTCCATAATTATAGTTTTGAGGTCGTCAATATTAGCCGGCAATGGTGGACGAAACACTTAATCTTTTATGTACCGCCATAGAAAAAATTCGCACGGGGTAAAATCCGAGCTTCTTGGGGGCCTGTGATGAAGAGCCTGGTCACCAGCTGCTCCTCGACCAAACCAGCTTTGCGGCAACGTCTGATTAAGGATCCGCGAACAGCTAGGTGCCAATGGGGTGGTGCAACATCCTGCTGGAAAATGAGGTTCCCCGCCGCCTCTTCTAACTGAGGAAACAACCACTCTGTAAGCATGTCCAAATAAAGGATTCCAATAAATGTGGGCTCGTGAAAAAAGAAAGGGCCGAAAACAGTTTATGTGGATACAGCGCAAAACACATTCACTTTGGGGGAAGCGCGCTCGTGTTCGGTGGTTTCATGTGGAGGCTCCTGACTCCATATCCGCACGTTCTGCCGGTTCACCTTACCATTTGTATGGAACGTCGCTTCATCGCTAAAAACCAGCTTAGACATGAAGGCATCGTCTGCCTCGTTCTGGGCAAGAACGAACACGCACAAATCACGTCTCAGTTATTTATCANCGCTTCATCGCTAAAAACCAGCTTAGACATGAAGGCATCGTCTGCCTCGTTCTGGGCAAGAACGAACACGCACAAATGACGTCTCAGTTATTTATCACTTTCGGTAAGAGCCTGTACAAGCTGTAACCTGTATGGTCTGTACAGCAATCGCTTTCGCAACACTGTCCATACCGTCGATTAAGGGATTTACATTTCCCGGCTAGCTTGTCGAATTGATTTTCTCGGACAGCGAGCGAACGCTTGTTGAATCCGTTGCACATTCTCTCGGGACACACGCGGCCGCCCGTAACTTTTACCTTTGCTAAGGCACCCTGTGTCACGGAACTGACGAAACCAACGTCCGATCCGATACTCCACCTATCGGGAGGATGACGTCCGTATTTGCGACGGAATTCACGTCACCTCAAACCGAGATTTACGAACGCCATCCAAACCACCGGACATTCTGACAAGAGCGTCGAACGAGTTAGATTATCGCGTAGATGTCGTTCGGGCCGATCATGGTGGTCACATTGAACATTTATGAATATATGGTAAATTAACTTCACGGTTCCGTGGTTTATTTTATTGGTCCATCAAGGTTGTAGGTTGTTTGGTTTTGATAATATAGACCTTCAAAGTTGGGGTATTATTTTATACTCATCCTGTATTATTGCTGTCAACACCACTACTACCTTTTTTACTACAGCATTGCTATACTTATTCTCCACTACTTACTGCGACCACTACAAATANGTAGATGTCGTTCGGGCCGATCATGGTGGTCACATTGAACATTTATGAATATATGGTAAATTAACTTCACGGTTCCATGGTTTATTTTATTGGTCCATCAAGCTTGTAGGTTGTTTGGTTTTGATAATATAGACCTTCAAAGTTGGGGTATTATTTTATACTCATCCTGTATTATTGCTGCCAACACCACTACTACCTTTTTTACTACAGCATTGCTATACTTATTCTCCACTACTTACTGCGACCACTACAAATACTTATACCACTTTCGCTACTTCTAGTACTACTACTTCAAAAGATCAAATGAACAACGTTAAACGTATGTAAAGTAATAAACCAAAATTTTGAAATGACAAGGAATCGAGCAAGTGATAATGTTATTAGAGAAATAAAAGAAAAAGAAATTGCTATTGATATATTTATTTTTATACATCACGATAAATTTGGTAGAATTTAAAGGCCGAGGGTGTAAAGTTGGTGCAGCTTATCCCAATAAAAATAGACCAAAAATGCAAGCTACTGACAAAAACACCGATTAAAAACAATATATGTTTATGGAGCCGTCAGTAAATCAATAGTAAAAAGCTGCTGTAGTGGATCATGCAACCCTGTTTCGATGGGTTTAAAAATAAATTCGGACTTCCACCTCCAGTTGTAAGAATAATTAACAGATTATTTGGTAAGGTTCCCAATTCTCGGTGATGTCAGAACAACGTCGTTAGAGAGTAAGTAACTATTCTCTGTTAAGTACACATGATAAAATATTTTTGTGACATTCCGGTATTTTATTTTCGAGACTTTTTGTACCCTGTAGCAACGCAAACATAGTCCATCCACGGTTACTTCCAACTTTTCTGAAGCCCTGCTTAAGTTATACTATCAGGATATTCCTCCGAATCATGCAAAAATTCTTAACCAAGCCTGGAAAATACACGAAAGGGACAACGCACTGCATTCGTGTACACTCAGTGTAATAAAATTTTGTATAACAACTATTTGTTACTAGACATTACCAACACACATATTTTCGCCCCGCATATTAATTAAAAAATGTAATATTATAATTTATAAACAAAATAAATGCAAAAGTTAAAATTATCGAAAAATACGGGTGTTTTATGTTGAGAGAAGTATAAAACACTTGTAATATATTAAATATTTAGGAAACTAGTAAGCACGTCATACACGGGGTGTTTTTCAAAGGTTTGTTTCAAAAAGTGTGAATAAACCGCGAATAGACTATAGCTACAATGCAGCAGTTTGAAGACGAATGTTTTGAAGGCGGCCGCGTGTCGGAGACGTGTTTTTTTTTTTACAGTGGTGCGTGGCCTTGTCGAGAGCGTGCCAGTGTGCGGTTTGTTTTGACTGTTCCGCCTGCAATTCGCACGCGTGCGCTCCTTTGGGCGGAAATCGCGCTGACGCGTCCAACTTCTCGCTTCGTCGTCGCCCGTCGTTAGCACGTCGGCAAACTTCGCTGTCCCGTCCACATCTTTATTTAGCGACGCGGAGCTGAGCACGACGCCACAGCAAGTGGCGGGCTTACTGAACTCTGTGACGTCGACGAAGACGCGCAAAACGCGCAGATCATTTTAGTGACACGCTTCATTTCAAACACTTTTACTTCTGTTCTACTTTTGCCGACTGGGTCGCCGATTATCCGATCAGCCCTAAACGAACGAATCACTTGCGAACCCATAACCAAAGAAAAACCAAACTCTCGCATGTAATCGAGTCATAGTTACTTCGACACGAGCCAAGAAATTGTCGACAGTGTCTCGGGTACACAAAATTCTGAAAGGTCTAGCCTATGGATCAGTGAACTAGAGAGTGTTTTCGTTACCTATATATAAGTAATAAATACGTATAATAAATCGTTATAACATTTTCCCTTGTCGCTTATAATAATATAGTTCGTTACTGCGACATTGAGTACTTACGAATAGAGAAGTGAAATAGCCACTTGTATGGGGAACTTCAGCCGCCCAAGTTAGCAAAATGACGGCATTGGCCAGCAACACTTCGGTAAACGGTCAGCCAATCTGTGCCTCGGACCTTACTTGCTAGCTGACAGCCCAGCGAAGAGGGAACGTTTTGCAAAACGCTGTAGCCAATCAGACGCGAGGCTCGTTCTAGAGCACAAATACGATATGTTTTTTTTTATATTGGGCGTTTATTTCAGTATTTATTTACGTTTTGTTTGTATTTGGCGGAAGGTAGTAACTAGTCCGAAAGAAGAACCTCAGCAGGGCTACAGGAATGCTGGAAGTAACTATGAATAGACCATGGAAGTTCATGATTATGTTTTATAAGGATGACCTTGAGAGAGTGGACAGGTATGGAACGATTTAATAAACGGTGCTCAATAGCAAGAGATACTAAATAAAGCCGAAAATATCAAAATAATTTTTTTTTTACAATAGCAAATATATTGTGATAACGACAATGAAGAATTTCAGTTTAAATGCCAAAAAAAATGCCTTATTGAGGGAACAAGGGCCCTTTTGTGTCAATCATCCTTTAAATGTGACGTAGAATGGAACCCTAGGATTGAGAAGTTTTCAATATGCTACTAACTGGAGAATCGGAAATACCCTGAGAAAACTTACCAGCGATCGGCAAAGTCCGCCACGTTACACGAACACGAAAGTTCAAAAATAATTAACTTGAAGCGTTAAGAGACCATGTCAGCAATTAAGTCCACCATTTTTGTGTGAACTTGTTCAGCGGTGCATGGTTCTTTGACTGGCATATTCCACGATGCTTGGGTCTTTATGCTGGAGTTTTCAGCCACATGCGGGTACCTAGTCGAGTGGTTTTTGCCGAATTGGAACACTGTTTTAGTTTGCTGGAACCATCAAGTCTGCTCCCGTGCGACTTAAGCGCTCGAGCTGGTTCAATAGTTTAAAATGATTTTCTGCGTTTTTAGCAAATCACATATCACATATTTTTCCCTTGTGATATGAAATAATGGCCTGAAAAGTATCAATGGAAGAAATTCACATTAAAAAAAAAATGAATGAAACGAGGTATAAAATAAAGCTAGCCACAGAAAATTTTAATTCCTGTATTTTTTCGTACAAACATTAAAATTGAACTACACGCATAGTTTAGGATACGGTAGAAAATAATTGCGCAAATTGTTAGAATGTCATGAAAAATATTTCTTGGGAATTTATTATGTAGCTCACCCATATTACAATTTTACTTTTTGAGATAAAATTTAAAGTCCAAATAACTAAAATTGAAACCTTCACTGCTGTATAAACGAGTTTTGGATTACAAAGAAATTGCGAAAATTTCCCTTCTGTGACTTCAAGAAACACGTTGCATGAAATCAAACTTTACGGCAAAATAACTTTTTGTAATTTATACGAATCAATACCGCAAAAAATAAATGTAAATTAACAGATACAAATTTTTGGCAATTTTACATTTTGTATGTGCAGTTTGTAAAACCATTACAGTGCGTATAATTTTACACAAACGTTCTTAATAATCCAGAGAGTACTACAAGTCTTTGGTGAAAATACATGAAGGTATGGCTTAATAAACACAATGTTGGTGGTAATTTATACATTTCGAAATATGTGTAAAAATACACCAATTTCCTGTATTAAAACCTTAAGTTGTGTATTTTTACTGCTACACGGTCTTTGTATGGACCCCCAATGTCAGTGAAGTTGTGCATCTTCCATTGTGTAATTTTACATTGACCGTGCGTGTGCAAACTTGCGTTACATTCTGGAATATCTGTGAGCGTATATTTACACATACGAATTTTCGGCAATTTTACATTTTTTGTGTAATTTGCTAAAACAAGCACAGAATTTGGGGTTTCACACTAATTTCCCAAGGAATTCAAACAAATACTTGTTTAAAACATGCGATCTAGCGGTAGGGAGTAAAACTACTTCGAACTCCATTTGTGTGTTCAAAAGAAATACTTAACTCCCACTGATGGGATGTACTGGCTTTTGCATATAACTACGTATTTTATATCTGAAGTCAAAAATTATATTGATGAAACTCAGCGCTATAAGTGCCCCAAGTCGCTTCAAGCGCACAGGCCCCCTTAAACCTGCTTGTAACACACTGCAAGGTCAATTGTGTTAGCACCTGCGCAGCTTTTTAACGTAGATATTTATCTTTAATTTACTTAATTTGGCAAGCTGTTATGTCATGACATACAGTTTTTAGATTAGCTGCGTCAGATGTCTCCAGTATTCCCAACTCTCCAAGAAAATTGTTAATCTCTAATATAAGTTTTTAATCAATAAGTAGTAACGGAAACATAGCACAAAAAGCCATGAAAATATAGGTACCTATTTTGAGCATTGCTATACATATATGGGAACGTTAAGTGTTTGTTTCCTATACATGTGTAAGAGAGCTACCATGGATAAGTGCTGGAAAAAAAAGTCACAATTCTCACATTCTAATTATAAGAACTGTGGAGTCAGCCATCAGTAATAGGGAAGCTTAGAATAGTATGTTGAATTAATAATGAATCAGTACTAAACTTTACGCTAAACTTAGGTCGGAATTACAAAACCTCATGTAGCAAAATTGCATGAGAAATGTGTAAGTATTAATAGATTGTAGTCTAGTCTCTGTCGTATATTGTGAAGTGTTCCCATTTTTACGACTTCCGTCAAGATTAATGATTCCCTTTAGAAACAGATATATGAGGAAGGCTTCAACTTTGTTATCAACTAACCTATTTAGCATCAACACATTTGGTGACTATTTAAAGCATACACGAATTACCTACTTGCAACACTATTGTAATTAGTGTTTTAGTGTAAACATATTAGTACTACCTATTACCTTTAACAATTTTACTCACCACTATACTACCTAAATCATTCGCATCAAAAACAGTCTACAGTAATAGAGTTATGCCGTTTGCCTACATATTACAGAGCCATGTACATATAATAACAACACTGCACACTCTAGTATCTTAAATGGGAAAAAAAGTTAATTGCATTGAATGTGAGAAGTACTTTAACAATAATTACGACGAAAATATATATGTTAAATTAATAAACAAACAATGGCGCGGACGGAGCCAGAAATGGCGAAAGATTTCCAGCACTCAGCATGAGGCGTGATTTAGACAATCTGCGGAATTACACACACACACACACACACACACAAATATATATATAACACAGCCGGAGCCATGCTTTTATTTGTTAACGGGGCGCTCTTAGCCATTACGGCCATTCCGCACCCCGGCCTCCCAGTAGGCGGGGAAGAGGGATCACGCCCTCTCAACGCAGACATGACCAGCGCTTACCGAAATTGATCAAATACGTAGCTCCGACCTGTTCATCAGGCCGCACCGAGCGTAGTTCCGATCTGATTTACCAGATCGCACCAAGCATGTCCTACCACAAGGCCTGAGATCCTAGCACTCAGTTTACCAAGCGTGTGGTCTGGCCGGAGCACTACCCACACCCCTGACGTCATCTCGGGGACGCCCCCGGAGCAGTGCCCTGCTCACCGCCCGGCTCCTCAATAAGAGGGGGAATCTCTCCGAGCCTCCTCCAGCATGCGGAGTTAACCACTGCCAGCACAAGTACAATATCATCTGATCCGTACACCAGAGAAAACCTCCGGATGGGCCAAACAGATCATCCCGTGCTACCTCTTATTTTCCATGGCACTCATGGGTTTTCCAATGCCTGACCACCAGGGCCCCGCCCACGGGCAGGGAGACGCGGAGAATCTCTGAAAATGGTGGGTACCGTCATCCGAGTCCGGTTTTATACCCTGGTTTTTCGTCACTGAAGGCCGAACTCACCACGCCGCCAATAAGGCTGGGCCTCGCTGACGCCAGACACGCGTCCTTTACCATACATAGAATTTCTTCTCAGGGAAACTCCTGTTTTGGGCCCCAATGGCCTGAATGCCAAGAGGTCCAACACCCCGCCCAGTGGTCGGGCCTTGGTACTATCTATCGGCCCAAGCCATCACGGCAGATACCCATATACAGCCGCTAGGAAGCTTATTCGCATAGGGTACGGGCGGCATACCCCAATTCGTTTGAACAGGGGTGGCGTAAGAAGCCTTGGGTTGCCATGGATGTTGAGAGGCTATAAGAGACGCATCACCCATCCTTTCCGGAAGTCGGTACGAAGACTGGACTCGGTTACTATAGCATAGTACTGCCACACCGCCTCAAGTGCCCAGCCTTCTTCCTCCCACAGGAGTGACCGTATGATCCTCCCCCCTACGGCATTACACAGACGACAGCTGTCGGCCGTGCTGGAGACTACGTTGGCTCGATGTAGACTACGCATCATTTTGAAAGTCGTAGAATAAGCAGTTTCGCCAGACGACGGGTAGTCTGTAGTCTTGATCAAGCCAACGCGAAGCTAGCGATTCCAGAAAAGTAGTCTAATGAAAGTATAAAAACACGGAAAATTCATTCACAAAAAATAATTTCGCAGTTATAGAGATTTTTTATTTATTTAATATGTTTTATTGCATAAAGTGGCACTGTGCATAATTCGAATAAATTGATAAAATGAACACTGAATAAATTGACTCGTGTATTCCAGCTTACAAACGCTCTTCTACAAAAAGTTGAAAGATGGCGACACAGCAACTGAAAGATAAAAAATACGAAACAAGGATTAGTAAAAAGAAACCGGGGGAAAATAACAAAAACCCCTATGCAATGAAAATCGGAAGGTGGAATTATACAGGAAGTATAGAAACGAAAAGGGAAAGGCAGAGACGAAGGGGGGCTTAAGAAACCCCATTCTAAGCTGTAAATACTGAAATTGTGAGGGAAGAAATTAAACGGGGAGAATTAAGCGCTTCTCTTCTCGCTAGTCGTCCATCGCTGAAACTCACCCATTCAATAACTGCTGACTCGGAGGCCCATCGCACTATTTATACTCGACTGGCCTTGACCTGGAAAGTTCGCCGCACCCCGAGTCCAGCTGAGAGCAAGGAGGTCAGTAAACCAGAGCATTCTTCAGATGTGTCAAAGACACCCGATACCCGAGGTCGGGAGCGGCATGTGTCCTGATCGGCATAACAGGCAAGCTAAACATTCCTTTGTCAAAAGCCGCTGCGTCTCCGGTTCCAACAATATGAATGAAAAGTAAATTCCCGCATCGAATGCGCGGCGCAGCCCAACGTGGCGTTCTATATATTCTAATTATGTTCTATGTATATGTATTCTATTTATCTGTTTCAATTGTTCCCTGTCTTGGGTGTAAATTCCCGTTTAAAACTATATTTTATTTTGATCTTGCTGTTTAATACTGCATTTTATTATATTTAATTCCCGCACTTTATGTGTTAATTAAAAATCAAATTTTGTTCTTTTATTTTATTAAGACATCCATCCCTCACGAACTTGGATACGCCCCGCAGACGTCTTGTAACAATATGTTTGGCCATACACATTTAAAATTTTTGCATCATTAGCATGTTGGACTATGGTTCAGATTACATAATTGTTGATGTCATTAGAATTATATAAAGAAATTCCATGGAAATTCTTTAAGTGATCCTACCATTATTTTATTTTAAGTTTTGTAATAGCCTAAGATATAAATTGAAATAAGCGAGAAGTTAAACTCCTAATGGCAGGCGAACAAATGTTACACTTCCAAGATTCTTCATGGGGTCTCTAAGACTTCAAGAAACACTTCAGATGAAATCAAACATTGTGCTCGTATAACATTTTTTTAATTTGTTGGGCACAAGGTTAAAATTCTTATTGCTTAAAAATATATTCAAAAAGTAGATTAAAGGTATTTTTAAACTGATTTGGCATTTTCATTAAATATTTATTGATAATGTATGACAAAACCATGAAATACATTAAAAAAACAGATAACAATAGGCAATCTATCTCCCTTAAGGGCGCAGTCTACCTGTCTCTGGAATTGCGTTACTGTGTGTTTGAAATCCGCTTTTTTTATGAAGTCGCCATTTACCCCCTTACCGTGTTCCCATCATACCGATATACGAAAAGAAAACACTCTTTAGACAAAAGATGAATAACACACTAAAGGCATGGCGCATATTGTAAATACTATTCTCAAGCCTTCCGACATGGCTTAAAACTACTTTTCCACGCTGCTGTTTTTTAAAATATACTGACCGGAAACATTCAAAACTGTTATTGAGACTTGCAGTGAACTTTGCTGCAGACTTTCCACCAGTAAAATTATTGAGTCACAGCTTAAAAATCTTACAGGTACACACAGCACAACGAGAACACTGCAGAACACGCAGTAAAAGAGCCTTGCGCATAGGAGCGATAGGACACTAGGCCTTTACCGCACCCGCGCTTCTGCGCCTCAAACGTTCATAACAACTCCAGGTATGCGGTGCCCTCAAAAGGCCATTTAAGCACACGTCAGAGCCACTTTCCAACCCTAAATATCCCCCATTTAATTCAAGTGTAATCTTGTTATGGTTTTAGCAACTCTATATATATATATATATATATATATATACACACACATATAAGATATTATTAGAAATTACATGTTTTTGTGCAGTCGCTTCAGTTTCAGATGCGTTCTCCGAAATCAGCCATCATTGATGATTTTATCAGAAACATTAATAATAAGGACAATATAATTTATTACCATAAAACCATCCCTTATGCCTGGCTTCTGAAAGACGCATTTCAAACAAGACTGGCTGCATCTTCAGTATAATGCAAAAATGTTATATAACATTTTATGACTTTCGTAGCCCGAATCATAAAGAAATTAGCCTTGAAGTAAAGTGGAGAGATTTGGACGGTTCAAAACATCGTGGTCTTGAGAGCCGATGGGGGTGAAGCGAGTTGAGGATGGAGCAGCGCCGGAATGAAGGGACGGGCAAACGGGAAACCCCCGAGAAAACCTTCCGACCAGTGGCATCTTACGGCACGATTCCTCGTGCAAAAATCCGGGATAGCATTGAAGTGGTAAATGGGGTTATTGCGGGTTGCGTAGTGCACCTTAAACGTTGGAAGGGCCTCTTTTAACTGGTGGAAAGTATTAGTTGCTAGAATCCATTCACGGTTATTTCCAACTTTTCTGAAGCCCTGCTGAAGTCCTACTTTCACACTATTCCTCCGCATCATGCGAACAAATATTAGGTAACTTGCCCTAGAAAATTGCACCAAAGGGACAACGCGCCGTAATTGTCCACACTCAGTTTAATAATACTTTGCATGAGAATTACTTCTTACTAGGCATTGCCAACTCACCTAATTTTCCCCTGTTTCATTCATATTATTTATAAATTAAATACTGTAATTAATTTATAGAATGTAATATTCCTGTCAAAAAACGTTTGTGATCTGTGACTTATTTTGGAAACAACCAAACATGTAATATATACGGTGATTTTTCAAAGTTTTGATCAAAAAACGTGTCAAGATACTGCGAACAAACTAGTTATGGCGTAGAAGTACGCTAATGGTAAGGAGAGAGTAATTGCGGTAGTCAGTTGTGCCGTTATTGCTCACAGGTGCGGGATCGTGCTTATCGGTGGGTGCTGGAGAAAGGGGAGGGAGAAAGAGAACTGCACCCACTGCGGTGCGCCGGACGGGACCTGCAGCCCGTATATCTTTCATGATGACTAGAGGA
>NQII01008530.1:0-21524 GCA_002778355.1 Clitarchus hookeri | reverse complement strand
CTTTTTTTTTTCACATTTATCATTTTGCGAGGAATGCGCCCGCTCGCAACTTTACCCCCGCCTGGCGTCTCTTACATCAGCCACCTCAAGGTCACTATCCCCTGCTCCGTGAGACCACACGGCCTGTTTTCCATCACTGGCGCCAGCTTACCGTGCTCTCCACCTTTTTTTTAAGGGGTGCCATCGTGGGCGGCAGGAGCATCATTCACTAAGGCTGGCATTCCAGAACGTTTTTGTAAGGGTTTTGGTACAGCTCAAGCCATACCCAGGCCTTATCAGTATTCCAGAACGTTACAATGCCGGCCTTAGTTAAACCAAACCACGGCCGAAGTCTTAATCTATAGCTGGAGTCACAATAGCCCGACGAACACGACACGATAGACATACATGACGTCAGATCAGAGGTCGACGGAATTTCATATTATATATTATTCAGTGCTCACAATACCCCGACAAGTGTGTTAATTGGTTGTTGGAAAATTCTAAAACGGCAAGTTATCCTTATAATATTCAATGCCTACTTTTTAAAACTCACGATAAAGAGAACGATAGTTTTACTTTTGACAATATTTGAATTTACAGGAGATATAAATGTATTTAAAAACGAACCGGAACGTCATTTTGGCAGCAAATTAGTTATTATTTGCCATAGTGGGGAAATAAGCACGGAACTTTGTTTTCTAAGGTTGTATTTACTTTTTTGCGCGCCCCGAAGAGTCCGACATCGGCGGAAAGTAGAAATAGAATCTACTTTTGTCGGACTGTCGGGTCTGCGATTTTATCAGACTGGCGTCACAGTGACCTTGCTTTTTATTGGCTGCTACTCAGATTTCGTCGTGTCGGGTTCGTCGGAGTATTGTGACTCCAGTTTAAGGGCTCCGATTTTGGTGATTTATCCTTGGTGCAAACGAAACCTACGCATGCGCAGAATGCATATCATTTTGCCGGAGCTGGTAGCGTGACGAACATCCATAAACAATATGACGTGTCTAGACCGTTCGTTATACGTCGCGTTGTAATTATTTAACTTATCTAAAAATTATGAAACCATCACTATTTAGTTGTTTTGCAAATAAGAGTTAAAGTCGGCAAGAATACTGGGTAATATGTTCGAGACGTCTTAACGGCTTCCATCACTAGGAACAACGCAAAACACGTAATAACTGAACGACTGTATATAACATTTATTCGGCCTCAGCAGATGTGTGAATTGTTAGCGCAACTGGTAGCGTGTCCGACTTCCACGCGCGCATTTTATTCAATTAAGTTCATTTATTTAAATAACTGCACTAAGTATTAAAATACTTAACGATGAATTGTTAACAGTACAATATGATGGCGATTATTTGACAATAGGGCTTGTTTATTGGTAATAATTACATCTCTCAGAATTTATTTAACAAAACCAACTATTCACGTTCGAAAGTAATTTTGCGTTTTTCCCTTTTTTATTTGAATATCTTACATTGCAAACTAAAATAGTATATCGTATGTGCAAATTATATTTGTGAGGCCGCCTTCTACAACGGTGGTGAGACCATATCCTCAGTGGGGTGACGTGTTACAACTTACGTTGGCACGACTGACAACATGGCTTGTTGATTGTTGACGCTGGCTGTTTGTCGGTTAGGAATATCTTCTGTCCCGTGCGGAACTCAGAATTGTGTTGTTTTTTAAACTGTTTGCATGAGTTACAAAGTTGCGTTTCTAATGCTTCGACGAGTCTTATAGTAGTTCAGTGAGTGTCGTGTCGATTGCTGAAGTGATGTGCGTGCGCGGGTACGAAAATGTCGTTGACCCATAGAGTAGCCTTTATAATTTCATATGTGACAGCGGGAACTGGAATGCTTTAACCGTGAACAGTCGTTATCGACTATAGAAATTTTTTAAAGGTCAAGTGTGTATGTGTATTTCACAACTTTGTAACGTTTCCCTGCAGGTTTGAAACACAATGAATGAACTTTCCTTGGCGCATCTGTGATTTTAATATTTGCCACGGCTCAACTAGTTGCAAAAATTGCTAAATTTCAGCCAGTAAAACTCATAAAATAAAAATTCAGTAAAACTGACGTACTATGCAGTACAAATTGGTTGAATTTGTATTTCAGGGAATATTTAAAACTCCATATATATCAGTAGAGAACTTTTATTAAAACACAGGGGCGGGCAACAAATTTATATTACAAAGACCTAAAATAAGGTTATGTATTCCGTTCCCATGCTGCATAATGCGCAAATGGAATACATTCCTGTCCGGCGTTTTCGCATTGGGTCTATAAACTTTTCGACGAGTCATTTTATCCCTTAGCACTGTATGACTTCTGATTCAACAATACAATACAGCTGAGATTTGCAGGACCGCTAAACATCGTAGATGTATTTATTATTATGAACATATAACCATAAAGTTGTTTTTATGCTGTTCAAATGCATGTGCACCATTTAAAATTTACCGTCTATAATTTCCACATTACAAACATGAAGCATATATTATCAAATAATTGCTCCGTAAGTTGTCACGTAATAAAGAACGAAATAAACATATCGCGCCAGACAATTAATAATCACTCTTGTTGTTATTGTTCTATGCACAGTTATTTTAAACTGCCAGCGCTACAGATAACATAACAAAGAAACCCTGTAGGTATTTATTTATTTTTTGCAAAAGCTATTGAAAAAAAGATTTCACAGTGTTACGTTCATTAGTTTACAGTCTCGTACAGGGGCGGCGAATAATAAACCGCGGCACATCCAATACAATCTCCGGACGTAGAGAAAATACGTTTAGAAATATGTCTCGTAAGTTAAGGATTAGTCATGGCTTTTCAATCGCATAAGATGGTAGCACATATGTAATGCCAAACTGGACGTTCTGGAATACCGGCCTAAGGGTGAGGTACACCTATATTACGTCTTCTGCACGTGTGCAAAACAGCTGTCAAAGTCACACGGTCAACACTGATGAGCGAGTTTGTTTATATCGTAATTTCCAAAGATAAACCCTTTTACATTAATAAAATACTGTTGTACAATACGCCAGAGGAGCGCATACAAGTTCGTAAGGGAATGAAGAACTAAATTGTATTTTTAATTTATTCGTACAGCTATTATTTCCAGCATTAAAATATTTCTCTCCGCTATTACTCTTGTTATTCTCAATGAACGCAATACTTGAATGCCTATTTCAATTGTACTTAAAGTCCTTCTCATTCTCCCTACATTGGCTATAGTCAGTTAATTCGCACTCATTATTTACACATATTCAGTCTGTCTATTGGCATCATCCCAAATGTTTGTCACTCACACATGCAGTTGTATAGTCCTGCCCGCCAGTCTCACTCGCCACTGTACCGATGCTCGCAGTCCGCAAACTTCACTCTCGCTGGTCACTCTCGTCGTCACTCGTCATTTTACTGGCTCGTCTTTTCGCTATCTTCGCACACCTGGCGCTTAAGGTCGCATAATCCTCCAAACTCTCAACTGTTGACTCGAAGGCCCGTCGCGGCGCAAGCAGTCTCGCTGGCCCGATATAGAAGGTTCCCTGCACGTCAAACCTCACTGAGAGAGGCTAAGATAATGACCAGAACATTCTTTCAAACATAGCTCCAGAAATTCCATCCGCTGAAAGTTGGGAGTGGACAAGTACCAATAGGCTTATCTGGCAGCTGCAATAAGCGCGGCAGCGTGCCTTTATAAATCACCGCGCACTTCTCGCGTTACTGCACGCCTGGTCGTTGGCACACTCCTTCGCTCGCTCAAGCGGACGGGGCAAGAGAAGCGACGCAGAGCAGAAACATGTAATAATACTTTTGCTGATTTGAATTTAATCTAATTGCATTAAAAATTCGTTAGATAAAGTATACAAATATCTCAAAGCACCTGTTTACATAAACCGTGTTCTAACCTCTAAAATCCTATCCCCGTCGTTTATTATTATCGTTTTGACAGAAAAGCAGTTCAATGTTGAGACACTGGGAGTAGCTCTGCGCACTTTGGACGCGCACCCTATCCCATTATCTCTCTACGGGTAGCATAAACTGTTCACGGTGATGGCGTGCAGTGGCAGTGCCGACGCATTTCAGAAATGTGATTGGCTCACGTGACCTGCGACGTTAGTGCCTATGTGTGAAGAAGTGCTGTGCAGTGCTGTGCAGTGCAGTGCTGACCAAGTTACCCAACTTTTAACACGGGGTCGGCAGCTGATCCGCAGCCAATCGGTAGGGTGTACGTGATAGGCTACTATTAAATATGTCACGATGAGCGAGCCAATGAAACGCAAGGTCAAGCTGCACAGGCACGAATAAAGGCGGGGAAACGAGTATTTGTTTATGTGGTTTAATAATGTAATGCAATATGTAATAAAATTAATGTATGACATACTTAAGAGGCTAAAACGTTATGCATAGATTTAATGCTCGCGATAAAGCAAACCAGCTAACGTAAATAAAGTGATCGCCCTGCCACCTACAGCACTTCTGTGGAACTATGCTCGTCAGCAGAGGATCAGCATTCATTGTAGCAGGCAGAGAGCGACGATCGGCACTACAGTCAGCATCAGCAGTGCATCAGCAGCTATCATCTGACCATTGTAGCATAAGCTTAAACTGAGCACTTTCTAAAGCACTGCTCGAGATCTAGTAGTTGTAAGAATACTGTGTATTCTTCGCCATATGTAAACTTAACATTGCCATGGACCTGATCACTTTATTCATGCGCCGGTCAAGTGAAACTGTGGAATTGTTAGAAAAGTAAATAGACTAGTTTTATAATTACCACCCATATATGCGTTAAGAAAGCCAGTAAGCCAAAAAAAAANGTTAGAAAAGTAAATAGACTAGTTTTATAATTACCACCCATATATGCGTTAAGAAAGCCAGTAAGCCAAAAAAAAAGTTTCGGTATTCACATATGTTTACCTAACAGAGTTTCAATTCAACGTTCAGATATGGAGTTACGTTNAAAAAAAAAAGTTTCGGTATTCACATATGTTTACCTAACAGAGTTTCAATTCAACGTTCAGATATGGAGTTACGTTATTTTCGTCGTTACCAGCCTTACTGGGCGCTTGTCAGTCAGAATGACCGATACAATATATGCAGAATGGGGCAGTGACATTTTCCAAAGGTTGATGTCAAATATGTTCAAATAACTGTGAACAGCCTGTAATGATAATGAAAGACCTGGAGATATCGCAGATTCATTTGGCGGAAAGCTAGATCTATACAATCATTTCTGTTATTCATTGGTTGTTGCTCCAGTTTAAAGCAAGACCAGGTAGTGCGGTATTCGGTCCTATAGTCTATTCGCGGTTTATTCACACTTTTTGAGTAAAACATTTGTAAAATTACCCCATTTAATGACGTTTGTGGTTGTTTTCTAAATATGCCATTTATCACAAGCGTTTTTATTTGTGTTAACTGAAAAGTATTTTTTTTTTGTTAAACTGAACTTTTACTCGTATTCCATCTATAAATTATGATATTTCATTTATAATTAACATAAATAAGTACAGTGAGGAAATAGGTGTTTTGGCAATGCCTAGTAAGAAATGAAATAGTTATTATGCAAAATATNCATAAATAAGTACAGTGAGGAAATAGGTGTTTTGGCAATGCCTAGTAAGAAATGAAATAGTTATTATGCAAAATATTATCACACCGAGTGCGCACGAATGTGGTGTGTTGTCCTTTTGGTGTAATTTTCTAGACTGGTTAAGTAAGCTTTGTTTGCATGAGGCGAAGGAATATCCTGAAAGTAGAACTTTAGCAAGGCTTCAGAAAAGTTGGAAGTAACCGTGAATGGAGTATAGTTTTCTTTGCAGGTTCTTTGTTGATTGAAATTCGTCGTGAGGTTGTCTTATACAAAGTATGGTCTGATAGGAGCAAAAGCTCAAACGTACACTAATTTGAAGCTTAACTTGTCCTCCAATGAATTCGCAAAATTTCCGCGTCTCTAAAAGCTTATGGCAGTCGCCTACCTGAAGCTATTTCACTTTTGAGACTCAGAAGCTTGGGGACGATAAGGGCGACACTAACACGCGTATCAAATTGCGCCATCGCCGCTACGCGCAAGGCTCTGAACTGACGTGCGGTGCTCTCGTCTTGTCTGTATAGGACGTTAGAAGAATGATTCTACGTCTGGGAACAATGTATTTTTAATGGGACAAAACTAGCACCTGGCACCGGCGCCGGCAGGCCGTCATGTTGTGACGTCATCCACCCACCAAGCTGGATACAGGTAACCTTTGGCCTTGACTCATAACCTTGACCTTCACCTCATGTCCGTGACATTGAATGGCCTTGAAAAAAATTAAAAAAATTGCAGAACAAATTATAAAATCCCAAAAATGTATTTAAAAATATAAGAAAATTTTAAAATTACTCTACGATGTATGTAGGAGGTCCGGGGTTCGATTACAGGTGGATCGACTAAGCTCCCCACATGGCCGGCCCTTGCCAGGTTGACCAGTGACCAATATCGTCAGCCATGTTAGATGTCGGTGACCTTGACCCATGACCTTGACCGTGACCCCGGTAACCTTAAAACCAAACAATTCTAAAAATCCCCCAAAAACATAAAAACTTTCACAAATGTGTAAAAATTTTTAAATATATATTTAAAATGTATAAAAAATTATTATTAAAAATTACTATTAAAAAACGGTAAATTTCCATAGGTTCCACCACGACCGACACTCGTCAATTTTTTTATTGGTTATAATCTGTTAATTACTCGCATTCGCTCGACCCCTTCCACGCCATGCCATATCTACTGTCCATTTATTTTTACTTTCACCCACTAGACCGCACCGGTAAATTAAAATATTCCAGTACATCAGGTGGCGTGGCATCCCCGAGAAACGTAATCTGTAGCAGTCACTGACGGAAAAAAAAAACATTTTTTTAGGATATGGGGCTTCGCATATGTACGATGTGTCGTTTCAGCGCCAACAAAGACGGCGACAACAGGCGTGGGTTGGTACCACGTGCAGTATTTACGAGTTGGCTGCCGTAAGTTGTACTTTGCTCTTCCTGTAACACTAGCTGTCGAAGGCACGTGGTCGCCCGGAACCTGGGAAGGAGCTCGCAGCTCGCTCAACCACAGTGGCTTCGCGCTAGCTACGTCAAATTTATTATTCCAACAGAGATAGATTGCATCTTCATTTATCATGTAAAACTTTAATAAGTTGCAAAAGGAATTCATAAATGCGTATTGGATTTATCATACAAACTTTAATACGTTGAAAAAAAAAAACACACTTCTATCTCTAGCCCATTCGAGAATACACAAGAGCACACTGAGAGGAGGGTTCAGGTTCTACACTTGGCGAAATATATACATGTTACCCTACTGAGTGAAGAAAAAACTGACAGAACATACTGATGCATGAAAACTAAAACACTCGTCACACACATTTATAACACCTTTACTTTTTATAAAAACAATTTCTTTATAATAAAGTTAAAGCCAGCGCACAGGGAAAATATGATGTATAGAAGTTTCTGCACCTTTCATTCATAATCTGCTACATGCTAGCTAACAAAACATGGGATATTTCGTATTTTAAACATAAATTCTATCATAAATATTTATTATGTTAATAATGCCTATATACAGACACATCATATGTGAAACAACATATAGTAAAACAATTTAAATGCTTAACCCCTTACACCAAAGTCAATTTTGTAACAATCTACAGGAAAAAGAAAACCTAACACGCAAGTTGCCGTAGGAAAAAAATTAGCTTTAATTAGTAAACAATGTACATTATGGTTAGACCGGGAAGGACCATACCAGAAGAGTTAAAAAAAATTCTGACTGACTCGCTAGCTACGAACTTATCATCGCTGCCCTGCCCGGGAATAGATAGATTTTTTTAAAGATATGTGAAGATATATTTCGTCCTCGTGTTATCTTCGCTCGACTTGTACTCATGGACGCACTTAAAGCAGACAACTGACTACTGGCAGACCGTCACCTCATAAAATGACCCCTAAATGACCCATAATGACCCATAATGATCCATAATGACGACACAATGACACATAAATGACTCCTGAAGACCCAAAATGACCCATAAATGACCCACAAATGACTCCAGATTGTGGGGCATATGGTGCTAACTGTGGTGCATGCGGTGCTAACTGCGGTGCGTGTGGTGCTATGTGCTGTGCATGTAGGTCATAAGTTTAAAAAAATTACACCTGTTTTAAAATAAAATTATGTAGTCCTACCTCCAAAGCCGAAAGGTAGATATTTTATTTTAAAATGTCGCTTTAAATAGTGTATATCCAGGTCCCTCGGTATATTTAATCAGTTTCTGGGTAAACTGTATTTGCAATTTGATCTAAACGTGCCTAGAACAACCGCAGGCTCCCACCACGCTTCGCCATTGGTAAATGCACAACTTGAACTTTGTATTGAACAATGCAGCACCACGGCAGGCTCCCATCATGCTTCCCAATTGGTCGTTGTGAGACTTGAACTTTGTACAGATTGTCCACGGAGAGATACAAGTAAATATTTCCAAAAATCTGATATAAGCTAGAAATGCACCTGCTTCGTTCCATTCTGCCTTGTAAATTTGTCGTGTATGATTCCGAGTGCTTCTTCTCTACTGTCATCTTGAGTCTATCAACAAGTTCATTCGAGCCTTCAGGAAATAGGTAGTCAGTATTCCCGGCATCTTCTGCCTTCTTCATGTCGCTCACTTGTTGCAGTAAATGTGTTGGAGGGGTGTGTCAGTGCATCGAGAAAATCGCCATCATCGTCTTAAGCACTATCACTGTATTCATGTTAATTTTAATAAATGCACTCAGTAGTTAGAAATATTTTGTTCTGGGGCATCTGGTGTCCTGGCGGGGACTGGGAGACTGGCGGCGGCCATCTTAGATGATGTTACGAGTTAAATCTCCTGCTCTGTCATTCCTTGCCGACGTCGGTCATTTTGGCAGCCAGTACAGACCATCATGCTCAGTCATTACTGGCCAGTAGTGGCCATATTGTTCCCTACTTTATGCTCTTGCGTTCCAAGCGAGGGGGTTTTCTCTGGGTCTTCCCAAATTCTAATACATTTTTCATGCTCTTACATTCCGATTTGTTATTTTCACATTCCTTTCTCTCTTCCATTCCTCGGTTTTATAGTATACCTTCTGGCATCCTATATTTTCTCTATTGTCTTTACTTTTTCTCTCTGGTCTTACTCCCACAGCAAGGCTCTCGAAAGGGTCTATGGCTATGCGAGGCTCTCGAAAGTATCTCGCCTCTGGGTTTCGGGACACCTGATGTCTTGCACTGGTGGCAGCCATCTTGGATGACATAATGAGTCAAACATCCTGCTCTGTCATTCCTTTCCGACGGCGGCCATTTTGCCAGCAAGTACCGATGGCCATCTTGTTCCCTACTAAATGCTCTTAGATTCCACTCTACCTGTCCCGACTTCATGCTTTCTCATTCCAAACAGCCAACGATGGCTATGGGAGGCTCTCGAAAGGGTCTTGTGTCTGATTAGCTATTGCCGATGGTGGACATTTTGCCACCCAGTACTGATGGCAGCTATTGTTCAGCCAGTACCAGTGGCCATCTTGTTCCCTACTTCATGGCCTCACATTCTGTCTTACCTGTCCCGACTTCATGCTCTCACATTCTCGCGCGCGCGTCCCCCAAAGTCCCTGCCAGGATGCCCCGACTCGGATCACACACACACACACCCTCTCGACTCTGCCAGTCCCTGAAAAGCCACCCCAACTCCAAAACTTACTTCATGCTCTCGCATTACCACACGTGTCTCCCCCAAGTCCCCGCCAGGACACCACATCTCACGGCACAAACATCTCCTCGCCCCTGCAAGTCCCTACAAAGACGCACAGATCGCGATCCCTACTTCATACACACACACACACACACACAGGTCACCAGTCCGATGCCTTAACCACACGACTACCATTGCATGGAATTTTTTAGAAGATGAAAGCCGTAAATAAACACACCGGCCCACGCACACTCGACAGTAAATCAACTTGTAATCGCGAAACAAAATCGGCATTGTACCGATGCTCTTATCTGGGAATGGTGACACGGTCCAGCTAACAGGAAAATAAAAGGAAAAGGAAAATAAAAGGAAAAAGAAAATAAAAGGAAACATGGATGCATTAAAAAAAAACTATCAGTATAAGATTACAAAACTATCAGTCCCCACACACCCGCTATGGTCAAGAGCAATAAGGATGCACCATAGAACTCTAATGAACAGATAAATGAAGACCTAATGCGGATAATCAGCAGACCTGCCCCAACCCCTCATGTTAGAAATACTAGACAGAAGATGCTAATGACGGAATGAGTAGAGGAGGACAGCTTGACCTCGAACGAAACAACAATATAAGTGGAGGAGGGTACCAGGCCCCAGAATGAACACAATTAATAGTCGTTTAGACTCCTGTTAAGTAATCTCAACTGGACACGCGTGCCCCGTCCATACTGGACCTACTCCTACAGCCTTGATAAAATAAACACAGGTATATTTAACCCAGAGAGGGAAATACAGTGTATGAAAAAAAAAATGTTCTAAGAATGAATTTGTTTATACTTAAAAAATATACATTCAACTGTGATACATATAGTACATACTCCCCTTGCATTTCTATGCTGGACCAATTACACATCAGTAAATGCCGACCTCGATATCCAGCTATTGTGATTGTTGGCGAAACCAAGACATTTGACAAACAGTTTATGTTCCCGACGACGTAACACCTTCTTGATCAAATAGATGTCTGGAAACTTCGTTGTCATGATATCTTGTTCGTAAAATCCACCCTTCAGTGGTTCGTCATTCAGATCGACGGGTTGATACGTCCGTGGTTTGTAATGACAGATCTTGTCAATCCTGTAGACTTCGAAGCTCCAGTTCGGAGTGTATCATTTTGCAAATTTTCCCTGAACATGGGATATTTGCACATAGTCACCAATATTCGCTTTAACCTTGCATCTGTCCAATCTCTTCACATTTTTTAACACAGTCGACAACAAAGAATCGTCCTTAACATCCAACAACCGCATGCGGATGGNCACATTTTTTAACACAGTCGACAACAAAGAATCGTCCTTAACATCCAACAACCGCATGCGGATGGTGTGATGTACTCGTCCATTGTAGTAGAGGTAGTATTTCCAGACAACTAGAACTACCCTGCGACGAAAAACAACGCCACATAACATTTTTCAGAGTACGATAAATCGTTCCACGATGGCGGCCTTTTTATCGCCGAAAGTACAGTAGTGATTCATTTTATTTGCAGCCATTAACGAACGGAAAGCTGGATTGTAGAATTCTTTGCCAAGATCCGTCTACATATCCTTAGGCACTCCTAAATATTGTAAAACAGTCTTCATGGCAGTGGTCACATCCTCACCTCGTTTCTGACGAACCGGTACTGCCCACCCACATTTACTGAAACAATTTATTACAGTCAACATGTATCTATAGCCCTTATTAACATATGCATATGGTATCATTTCAAACAGGTTAACTTGATATAAATCACGAAGTCCAAAGACGTGTACACTTCGCCTGCGATAATTGCGACGAGCAGGCCGGTGAAGCTCGGCAGCAATGTATGCATGTGACATTAGTATATGTCGCCACTTTCATGTAATTCTTCCACGATATTCACTATCTCATTTGTATGCAATTAATTGCCAGCCTGCTGAGGTGCAATTAGCAGTCATAGACGTGATACAAGCTCATTCTGATCGTCACAGTACACATATTCGAGCTGACTGCCTCCATCAAGCTTCGGAGTCAGACCCGAGCCTCTCGCTATGTCGATGTCCGGAAACAGGTCAATAACAATGTCGAATTTCGGATGTGTCTCATCCTTATGTGCATTGCTGGAAGCATCATTGTCGGTCAAATGTGAACTCGGGAGACTAAGTAATCTCTTGTACAGGCGAAATACATCCCACGAGAACCCACTAGGCTCACACTTAAACAACAATTGGTAGAGGCCTGTAGATGCTCGCTTTACTTATTTATCAATCTGTACAAAATCATTTGGTAGAAAAAAATTTGGTTTTTCCCAAAGAACCATTTTTTATTATGTCCATAAAGACCATATATTCCATCATATAACCTCATCGTGTACGAAAATAGATAATTGCGAATGGTGGTCGTGCGCAAGTGAGATCTGTCGTTATTACATTTCAATGCGGCTAAAGACAAATCGTCATCATCTTCAACAGTATATTTCTCCGGAAGCATCTTGCGTTCGACGTCTGGTTCAGTCTTCTTGTCGGCAAAGGGAACAGTTTGTCTCTGTAAATTATCCAGCCGAGATGTGAGCGATCGGAAGGATTCTTCCAATACAGCATTACATTCCATACGCGCATGCTTGATCAGTAGATACTTATTGCGCACACTTGCAATTATACTGTTTCAATCCTTGATAGTAGCAGCCATTGTACTAATAGTAAAAGCAGAATGATCATATAATATTATTTTTTAGGCATTGACTCTACACTCGATCAGTTTGACAAATTTATCTTAAAATATGGTGATTCGCCTGATGACCGCATCTCGAATGTGCTGACAATGTATCCATTTTTCATGGTACAGGTGCAAGATGTTTAGGTTACGCACAATCCTGTGTCGTATAAGCTCTTCAATACCCTCGAGTCCTGTACACAAAGTGTGGTTACGTGTTTCTAGCTCCTCGATTATGTGAGTAAGAACTCTAATAGTCATTCTTACGAAGACAGAGCTGAATTTCGATTCCAAGTTGGACACACTTCCAAGCTGTGTACTTAAGGTGTTCAGCTTGCTCGAACCCTCGCTCGATACATTAAGGTACTAGCTTAGCATAAAGGCCGATAATAACCTTAATGTCCACCTGTCCGAGCTTAGCCTACACACTCGTTAGCTTGTCTCCCAAAGCGGTCGGCACCCTCGTTCGCAACATTAAGGTGATCCTTCAGCGTAGCTGCCAGAGCAGTAAAAACTCTGTTGTCAACTCGTTCGCCCAAATCATCGAGTTTTGCCAAAGTGGTTGTGAGCTTGCTTCCCAACATGCTCCGAACATCGTCAGCCAATCTGTGAATTTGAGTATTTATCGTAGCGGACATCGTACCGACAGCATCGAGGTTCGATTCCAGATTCTTACTTAAAGCACCTGGCATGATATTACTCTCAGTCTTGACAATAAGGTGTTCATATAGTTTTGCAGCTAAACCAGCAAGAACTTTGGCAGCAACTTGATCTCCCACAGTATCGATTTTCTTCTCCATGTCCGTAATCTTGCCTCCTAAAGCTCTTAGTTTGAGCACATCTTCAGTTAATTTGCCAATCTGAGTTTCCATCTTGGCAGACATGTTGCCGAATAGCCGTCACTCTACGACCTAGAGCAAAATGAGTTAGTTGGAACACACTCGATCAATGTACCAAGCCGTAAATCCATGTTAGTAGTCAGTATATTCGTATCGAAGGATGGCCTTCCACTGTGACGAGCTTCCCGCCTAAAGTAGTCAGTTTGCGAACATCTTCAGTCATTGAGCATAATTCGCCAGCCACAGCTGTATGAACTCTGCTGGCTATTCGCTCACCCACTCCATTGAGTTTTGCATCTAAAGCAGCGATTCTAGTCATATGGGCCCGTCAGTGTGCGAAGATGTGTCTCGATGTCAGCCTGCAGTACTGCCACCAGTTTAAACACCTCCGAAGGGCTTCTGCGAAAAAAGAAAGCATTGGTCGCATCGCCATCATGTTCCGGCCTCCGAGATTCTTGACTCTTTTCCCTCCAAAACTGCAGTTTCCATCGCTAGTAAATGTATTACAGCTGTCCATAGTATGCTTCAGACCACTATGACCGAACTTGGATATGGCTTAGCTCATCGTTCACTGATGGTAGATAATGAACTGATAAAATCCCCTTCAGTATCTTCCCTTATGATACAGGAAATCCTTTGCTATCACAAGGAAACCGTGAGGTTCGCGCCAACAACACTAGTACATGTCTTTAAATCTGTAGAACATCATATCGGTATTAACGTGATCGGAGTAGACATGGCACAAACTTAGATCACCCATGCGACATAGAACGAGGAAATTAGCATTATCGCTCAGAATCTGCTTAGGCCAATGTGAATAAGTTTGACTAGGTAAATCGAATGCACCACCACATGACGTCCCATGTTGAAATACTGCTGCATGGTTGACTGTTTCTCACATGCCACATCATCGGAAACAAACACAGAGTTTGGTAAAGCATCACTTGGCAAAAATCTTCGTCATTGTCGCTAAATAGAAAATATCGAAGACCATCTGTAGTATTTGTGCTAGATATAGATACTTTTCCTGTTGTAGAGATTTCGAGTATAGGTAAACATTCTCGAACCGAAGACCATTGGGTTCCTCCAAAAGGCTGAGAAGAACACACGTCTTTCTACAGTTGCTCGGTCCTGTTACGATAGCCAGCATGGTGGTAGGTAGTAGCTTCCAAAGATGTGATCCACAAGCATTAGTTTCATCATCGGCGACAGTGATGCGAACAGGAAGCATGGTGGTATGTGGCACAATCTCCATTGAACTGATGCATAAAAGGTTAAACCAAGATACTTATATCAGTCATCAGACATGAAAGACCAAGTTCAAGGTCGGGTGATGTGGTCGTCCACAAAACATATAGTAGAAGTAGCGATAAAGATATGTGTTAGTGTGCTGTAATGCGCTGTGAGAGTAAGATCAAGAGGGGGCATGGAATGGTGAACACATTGATCAACAACCTTTCTTTCAAAGTGCACATTCCTGGCTATAAATATTGCGGCCCCAGTATGCGACTAGCACGAAGATTGAAGCGAGGCGATGTCCCTGTCAGTTCATTTGACGAAGCGTTCAAGCAACTCAATATTGCCTACACAACCAGTAGTAAGTTGCAAGATGGGCACATGGCCAGCACCGTTCTTGCGGATAAAGCCAAGTCTAGAGTTAGATAGCTCAAGTCCAAACTTGGCNAGAGTTAGATAGCTCAAGTTCAAACTTGGTGAACGTTTAGCTGCTTGAGGTGTGTCCAAGATTATGAAAACCAAAGTCAAGAGAGGAATGGGCTAGAGGTTTGGAAGGAAGAAGAAGAAAAATATTGGGAGTAGGAAACTATGCAAATTAGCAATGGGGAAGCGAGGAGGTATCTTACTATTCAACTTGCCAACATTGGGCATTCTTGGTAGTCTTATCGGAGGTGCAAGTGGCATTGCAAGAGCAGTGAACATGGCAAAGGAGGAAAACAAGCAATTATCGGAGGCGATGAGACATAATAAGAATATGGAAGTGCTTGTTAGAGGTTTAAAAACGGCAGCAGACTATAACTTTGACCCTACCGCATAGGAGTCAGGGCGAGGAAGCGAAAACGACGGAGAGTCGGGCGAAAGAGGCGATCTTAAGGTCCCTGCTCAGCCTTACACTCACCAATATAGACATACGAAAGTTTACTCACAAATTAAAAATAGATAATTTCCAATGTGTGTTCATGCTAGACCGCCTGCTGCACCACGCGAAGTAGGTTGAGCGTGGCATAGTAAACCTAGATACCAGCCACGAGCCGGAAATGCATTGGACTGCATATAAAAAGTGTGGCAATATGGTAGAATACTTTGACAGCTATGGCAATTTAAGGGCCCCTCCCGAACTGAAAACGTATTTGAGAGGGGCGAGATTACATTACAACTATGAGGCAGAGCAACTGTCTCGAGAATGGAACTGTGGACACTTATTTCTGCGCTTCCTTTCGAGGTAGATATACTTAATGAGGATACACTACATGTAAGCGTCAGTCATGTCTGTAACCCTGATCGTGTCAGGCAATATCTCAGAATTACATTCCCTCACTCAACCTGGACGGTGCGTGGTCCATTGTGGTGATAGGTTATCAAACTTAATTCACTGTAACGAACATAACAATAGAATTGCATGTTTCGTTATGTCAAGGTTGGTAAGAGAGGAGAGGTGCTATACCCACAGATTCATATGAGATTAAAGACATAGGCGAGTACCTTAAGCATGCACTGGGGCCGTAAGTGACATTGTTGCTGCGAGGTAATGCAAATATACTACACAGCGAGATGTATTGTACTGTACAGATAAACTTCACGCATACCATTACACTTGGGCCATGCTGGGTTTTGAGAACATAAAGTACGAAGCGAATAAAACACATGACTCGACCCTGCCAATAAACATCTTCACCGTTAATGTTATAAGAATAACGGTTATTTGGTTTCTGGATCGTACCTCAACGGCAAGCCTAGCCAAACACTACACGAATTTTCTTCGATGGTCCCACCATGCTTTAAGCTGGTGGAGGTACCAAAGACGCCCATTTACGTTCCGGTCATGGGGGAGAGCATACAGGAAGTGGTTTTCTCTATAGTAGACTAAGATAGTCGTTTGATTAATTTCCGAGGCGATGAAATAATGGTGCACAAACATTTGAGGAAAGATGGTTCTGAAATTTAAGCGAACGTGTACGAAGGTAATAAAAGCAGTTTACCGTACCAAACCGGAAGTCAGTACGAGGCGAGNTTCGATGGTCCCACCATGCTTTAAGCTGGTGGAGGTACCAAAGACGCCCATTTACGTTCCGGTCATGGGGGAGAGCGTACAGGAAGTGGTTTTCTCTATAGTAGACTAAGATAGTCGTTTGATTAATTTCCGAGGCGATTAAATAATGGTGCACATACATTTGAGGAAAGATGGTTATGAAATTTAAGCGAACGTGTACGAAGGTAATAAAAGCAGTTTACCGTACCAAACCGGAAGTCAGTACGAGGCGAGCACCCAGAGCGCTAACAACTGAAAATGTTTGTTTCCTTATAAGATTGGGTCTGTCGGTCAACGGCAAGTATGGACATGGAAATATTAAAACGTGAACGATCCAGCGAGATTCGAAGATGCGATCACCAAGGCGGAAATCCACACGTACATCCCCTATCTGCCAGGTCCTTACATACCCTCGTCCGAGGTTCGGATCCCGGTACAAAACCGAGATATATAAACACCGTCCCATATAATTGATATTTGAGGTTGAGAGGAACGCTAACAAAGGCAGGCATGCTCCGTGAGCGTAAATTGGAATGACAGGACTATTTTCACGAGCGAGAAACCATGCTATATAATAGTTGCGTTTCAGACAGGTAAACAGAATGTTGTCAACATGGACTGTTCGAAATTTGATCATGTAAAATTAAGAACGTTAAAATATTCCTAAACTCCAAGTCCATCCATATAAAGATTTAATCATAGATTTTACAAATGGTATGTATATGGTACTGTGTAAAATGTATGCCGAGTTTCAGAGATCCTACTATGGACAAACGCAGTCACCGATCCTTGAACCGAACGAGTTCATGAACATTGCTCCCGTGCTTGTGTTTGACGTTAGTAAACAGAACAATAGAATAAAGATGTGCGTAGTCGACTGTAGGATTGAAATGACCACCTCGGAGAATTTCCCAGAATTCACTCAGGCCTACGATTTAATGATTCACGACTGACTGGTCACGTAAAATGTGCGCGACAGGGTAGTTAAAATACTAACGTAATTCGTACCTATAGTTAATTCATCATTCAACCATCACAAAGTTCGCGAACGTTCAGGGATGCATGTCACAGCGTGGTTTCATTATTAAAGGTATCTGCATAGCACATGTAGACGGCAGCATAGTGACAAGTACATTTATACTCTCTAACCGTTCGTTAGATTCTATAGGGACTAATTAATTCAATGTAGTGTGTGTATATATATGTGTGTGTGTGTGTGTGAGGATGTTGCATAGCCCAACCTTGACCTCTCTTAACGTTAGGAAAAACGTCCAACATGCAACGAGGACATCATCAATGAAGAAGACATTATTATCCAAGCAAGGTGTATCGTAATATTATTAGCGTTAATTACGATGTTGGCAAGTATGACACAAGTTGGTGTCGCAAGGTCGTCAGTGTTGAAGAGAGTTATGTTCTTCTGTCCTATCTGTTCCGTTTTGGACTACAAGGTATAACAGCTAAACCAGGAAATGGTATTTTGGAAATTTGTTTTTTCCGTAAGCATCACAATGCTCCGAATCCTTCTTTCACTGATTTGACTGCATTCGATCTCCGTGATGTTATATGTTGGAAGACTTTACCATTACATGAAACTGTTTATTACCAATTTTCAGTTTTTATTCGTCTCCTGTATTGTATTCTCGAAAGAAGATCAAGTTTGAGTTAGGTGATGAAATATGGATGTATAGGAAATTGCTTGGGACTATGGGAAATTTTCGTATTGTTGGACATGTAGAGGTTGTGTATAATGCATAATGCTGTGTATTATTTTGAGAAAATTGTGAAATGTCCAACCGCTTAGCCCCGAGCGCCAGCAGGGAATATTTACCACAAGTAATCGCTTGGAACTACCCGGATCGCCCTGCCTGCACAAATCAAAGACAAGAAGACAATTATTAACACGTAAAACCAGGACCAGCAGTGCTTTAAATGAGCGATCCTGTCATGCATATCTAGAGGGTTCGAATCCTGAGCACATCAACAAGTGATACATCGAACTGAAGACGTGCTTCAACTTAAGTGGACTAGAGTTCCCCACCCTTCTACGACAAATATCATTGTTCGAGAGGACCAATCCTGGGGTCAGTGTGAACGTATATGCACTCGACGAAAATACGAAGGTGATGCCAATATGAGTGTCGAAGAAAGAACTGGCCCAGCACTTCGACCTACTACTTTAGCCAATTTCGCCCGCCTGGTACACTCCCAGGTGACATCGCACACTGACAATGTTCATATATGTAAACACTGTCTCAAGAGATATGACAATCAACCACGAGTGGAGGAGCTGACAGGTGCTAAGACGCTGGTTGAGCACAGGAGGTACTGCAATGAACATGCACCTGTCCTGGCCGACATGCCACAGCCGGAGAAGAACAGTAATCCTCCTGTGCTCAAGTTCCAGAATTATCACAATGGTGATAAGGTACCTATAGTCGTGTATGTGGACTTTGAAGCAATTATGGTGCCAGTCCGGACATGCCAGCCAAACCCGGACACTTCCTACGCCTATAGGTACCAGAAGCACGAGCCCTACAGCTATGACATCTACGTCAAGGTGGATAACAACGTAGTACTGGCCTCCAAGACGACCAGCCTCTCCACTGACAAGAAATTCTACACTGGCGAANCAAGGTGGATAACAACGTAGTACTGGCCTCCAAGACGACCAGCCTCTCCACTGACAAGAAATTCTACACTGGCGAAGATGCATCGCGTCGGTTTATGGAAGAAGTCGCGAGGATTGGCAATCTGGTGAAGGAAATATATAGCCAGTCCGAGCCAATGCATATGCTGGCTTCAGCCAATATGGCTGGTGCTGGCGTGTTAGTGACAGGACCCTTTCGAGAGCCTCGCATAGCCAATCACAGATGTGCCCATTTTGAGATGTCGGGAGTGATGTCAATGTTATGAATTTGACGACTGTATCTTAAACAGGTCTGCAATTACAGTCAACTATGCTTATAAGTACGTATAGATCATAAATGACTAAGTGATAGTTTTCGTTGTCGGGAAAGATACCTATTTTATGAGTAGGAAATGTATATGTTACGATTTTGGTAACTGTATCTTAAATGTTTCGGAACTTACGTTCAACTATGCTTAGGAGGTAAATGACCATGCAGTCATTTTAGTTATCGGGGGTGATACATATATTATGAATTTGATAGCTGTACCTTCAACAGGTCGGAAATTACGTTCAACTATGCTTGTAAGTACGCATAGGGGATAAGTTACTCTGTTATAATTTTCGTTGTCAGAGGTGATGCGTATGTTACGAATTTGACTGCTGTAAATTAAACAGTTCGGAAATTATAGTCAACCATATAAGTTCGCATAGGACATAAATGACTCTGCGATCATTTTCGTTGTCGGGGGTGAAGTAAATGTTTCGAATTCGATGNTAAGTTCGCATAGGACATAAATGACTCTGCGATCATTTTCGTTGTCGGGGGTGAAGTAAATGTTTCGAATTCGATGACTGCATCTTAAATGGCTCGGAAATTATGGACAACTATGCTTTTAAGTTCACATAAGACATAAATGCACATGTAGTCATTTTCGCTATCGGAAGTGATGCCTATGTTGTGAATTTGGTGACTATCTTAAACAGTTCGGGAATTACTGTCAACTATGCGTATAATTTTGCATTGGGCTTAAATGAGCATGTGGTCATTTTCGTTGTCGGGAGAGATGTCTATGTTACGAATTTGGCGACTGTATCTCAAACGGGTTGGCAATTACAACCAACTATGCTTATAAGTATGCATAGGGCATAAATGACTATGTGATAATTTTCGTTGTCGGGGGCGATGTCTATTTTATGANAACGGGTTGGCAATTACAACCAACTATGCTTATAAGTATGCATAGGGCATAAATTACTATGTGATAATTTTCGTTGTCGGGGGCGATGTCTATTTTATGATTTTGGCGACTGTATCTCAAACGGGTTGGAAATTACGACCAACTATGCTTATAAGTTCCCCTAGGGCATAAATGACTTTGTAATAATTTTCGTTGTCGGGGGTTATACCTAGTTTGTGAACTTGGCGACTGTATCTTAAACGGTTCGGGAATTACTGTCAACTATTTTTTTAAGTTCGCATAGAACTTAAATGGCCACACGGTCATTTTCGTTGTCGGGAGTGATGTCTATGTCCCTGTGATGATTGTTTTTGTGGGGGGTGATATCTATGTTACGAATTTGACTACTCTATCTTAAATGGGTTGGAAATTACGACCAACTATGCTTATAAGTTCGCATAGGGCATAAATGACTCTATGATCATTTCAGTTGTCGGGGGTGGTGCGCATGTTATAAATTTGACAACTATATCTTAAACGATTCGGATATTAGGGTCAACTTGCTCATGATATGAAAAGTTGCATGACAGGGGGCAATGAACCCGAATATTCTTCAGCTAATATGAATGGTGCTAGCGTGTCAGTGACGAGACCGTTTCGAGAGCCTCGCGTAGCCAATCAGAGACGAGATCCTTTCGAGAGCCTCGCGTAGCCATTCAGAAATGAGAGCCTTGCGCAGCATTGTAGGATGAGCCCTCAATCTCTCATNTGTCGGGAGTGATGTCTATGTCCCTGTGATGATTGTTTTTGTGGGGGGTGATATCTATGTTACGAATTTGACTACTGTATCTTAAATGGGTTGGAAATTAATTACGACCAACTATGCTTATAAGTTCGCATAGGGCATAAATGACTCTATGATCATTTCAGTTGTTGGGGGTGGTGCGTATGTTATAAATTTGACAACTATATCTTAAACGATTCGGATATTAGGGTCAACTATGCTTATGATGTGAAAAGTTGCATGATAGGAGGCAATGAACCCGACCATTCTTCAGCTAATATGAATGGTGCTAGCTTGTCAGTGACGAGACCCTTTCGAGAGCCTCGCGTAGCCAATCAG
>NQII01008529.1:7741-67059 GCA_002778355.1 Clitarchus hookeri | reverse complement strand
ATCTAGAAGCTCATTGGAAAAATGCTTACTCGTTTCGCGGAATTGACTTCTGGAAAGATTGCTAGAGAGCTTATCGATGATGCTAGCCATAAATTTAAATGAGTCAATAAATCTTAGTTTTACGTCCTCACATACGTGTTTAGTGAAGGAAATATATTTTTCCTCATTGTTGGGAATTAGGTCAATTTTATTTTCATCTATGCCTTTACAAATAAATGTGTGTCATATCCAGATAGATTGTGTATAAACACAGGAACAAAACATGGATTTCTATAGGATAAGTTACAATATTTGTGTGCGGCTCCTCTAAATTTACCTGTAAGGTGATCATGGTCTCTCACAATCTCTCCATCCGAAGTCGTTTCACATATATGACAACGGGTGGCTGTATCATAATCAATTTGTTCTTTCTTGGTCAAGGGAATCATTGGCTTTTCATTTTTGTAGACATTTCCTATTGCCCTTGCTTCCTCCATTAACATCTTGACGAATACCCTAGATGCATCAGATCCTTCGTAAGTTACTGGTGCCTTATAGTATTCATGTTCATATTTATATAGTAACTGAAACTAATAGGCTCGTGTTTTTGGTACGGCTTCGTGTAGGAGTCGTCGGGATTTGGTTGACAAGTTTCAATTTTTGTTAACAAACACTCAAAATCGGCATATATCACAAAAGGGACTCTCAAAGAATGATTGTTGTTCTTGAATTCTAGTATGTTATTTTCTTCACGTGGAAGTACGACTCTAATTCCATCGTGATCTCGGCAGTCTTCTTCGTGAGCATTTAGTCGGCTTTCAGAGTAGAAGTGTTGCAAGCATCTATCACATATGTATATTTTATGACCATTCCTTGTTACCTGTGCCCCAATAAGTTTCGAAAGACTTTTTATCCAGCAGTAGTGGTCATTCTTTTCATCTTTTATGTAGAGTAAGTTAATATGCTTATCCACCTTATTTTTTGTTGTTTTTAATAGATAGTATATATATTCCTTACTGTCTTTGTTTTCAGGATGCTTTTGGGCTGGGTGTACTGCTGATAGAATAGACCTCCATTTGTTTTCTTCATATGCATATACATTAATTGATAGCCCACTTCTTTTCTCAAATGTTGGTATGCTATCCAATTTCATAGGAAATTCCAAACCCTTAAGTGCTTTGTCAAACTCATGTTCATGATCCAAATACTTGTTCACTCTTTGAGGATGCTTTTGGGCTGGATGTAGTGCGGATAGAATAGACCACAAAAAGCATTTTTGATCACTGTTCTTTACATGAATTACTGCTTGCTTGGCCTTAATTTTTTCTGGAAGATCAACATAAGAGCTGCCCTTAAAGGGAACATATTTATTTATTCGCACCTCTAGTTTGAATATCCTACTGAGCACCCACTGAGAGCCCTTTGCTTCAAATGCACCCATCTCAGCTATGATTTTTGATATGCCATCGGTATAATATTTTTCTAGATCAGTTGATTTCAGTATAATTTCGTTCTTGGTTTTAAAAGAGCTTTCTACATATTCAATATTGTCACCAGTTCCTCTTTTGTACTCAGCGAAAAACTTCATGTTCACTTTGAGGTCCATTGATTTTAAATGTTTATTAATTATGCTGATGACAGCTCCTTTTATATCGTTTAGGAAATGATTTGGGTCTTTGTATGCATTCACATTCTTTACAGCATAAGTCTTGATCCTACTTTTAAATGCTTCTTCAATTTCTTCTACACTGAATCTGAGTGTGTATTTGTGTACTTTGCTCCTCAAGTGACTTTTTATGAGAGATGGTTTGTAATAGTGGTTACAAGTCTCACACTGAACTTGCTTATCTCTTTGTAACTTCTGTTTTGATATTAGACTTTGCGATATTTTAAAAACTTCCCATGCATGTGTAGGTTCTTGCACTGGTGCAAGATCTTTGTGCAATCTACTTCTCAGATGACTTCTTATTAGAGATGGTTTATAATAGTGGTTACAAGTTTCACACTTGACAAATGGTTGTTGAGGTTTCTTCTTCTTTCTTTTCATAAAAACATCACGCTTAAATTTATATTCGTTCCAAACATTGCCAGTTGCAGTAGCCTTTTTCGTTGCCTTGGTCGTCTTCGTATTATTTGATATCAGTTTATTTTCAATTGCATTCATATTCACTTAATATACATTTTGAATTCTTTAAATAAAAAAAATGTCTTGGTGTTAATTCTTAGAGCACCTTTTTTTTCTAAGCACCATTTTCTAAACCCAAATGTTAACGCAACTTTTTTTTGCGTTGCGCGCGCGCGTGCTCGTATCAGCATTTTCATAAGTTATGGTTGTTTTCAAACAATTGATTTTAGAAGCAGGTTGAACACGTATGGTTATGTTTAATCCATTAGTTTTTAAAAGTGGGTGGAAACGTATGGCTATGTTTAATCCATTAGTTTTTAAAAGTGGGTAGAAAATGTATGGTTATGTTTAACCCATTAGTTTTTAAAAGTGGGTTGAAAACGTATGGCTATTTTTAACCCATTAGATTTTAAAAGTGGGTTGAAAACGTATGGTTATGTTTAACCCATTAGTTTTTAAAAGTGGGTTGAAAACGTATGGTTAAAATCTATGGTGTGCCAGGAGCTGGGCTCATATCGGCATTTCCCTACTACTCTCGCCCGAAGTGTGTTTTCTTTCCGTGCACTGGTATCGCGGGGACACGTGTGACGGTTTGGTAAATGAGCACGGATTCCAAACACATCGCAGCGCAGTTCGAGCGACGTGTAGGCGGCGGGCGTTCACACGAGGCGACAACCAATGGCGACCCACGAGCGCGGTTCTGGAGGGGCCGGACGCTCTCCGATTGCAGCCAGTTGTGTACTTTTTTTTTTAAACCTACTCTAAAACGAAGTTTTAGGTGTGAGTCCGCTGTAGGTACGGGAGTTAAATGCGTTCCCCATACGCTTACAAGGGAAGGGAAATCATGCAAGGAGACATGCATCGCGGCAGCGAGGGATGGGTTTGCCATGGCCACAAATTTGGTCATGACAACCTCCCTGAGTGTAACTATAGTTAAACTACTATACTAAGAAGAGAAAGGGAAAAACCGGCATATACACAGTAAAACCCCTTTCGAAAGGAAAGAATTAAAAATTGTTGCATGCATTAACAGAAAATCCTACAGCAGACAGATAGGTAGAAACCATGCTCTTTATTAGTGGTTAGAGAAAATACTAGTAGAGAGGGGGCAGGACATCTTAGAATTTCGTTTGGCGATTGGCGCTGGCTTACTATGTGCGCAAGCACGTCACTCAGGTGGGGGGAGTGGCGCAATTGGGCCCTCCCCTACCCACTAAAGTCAGTTGTGTTTCCCGTAGGGCGCATTGTGCAGTCGCGAAAGTGCGCGTCGGGTCGCCGGGAGCGAAACGTAAATTCGCGCGGACAGGCGAAATAGCGGTGCTGTCACTTCGCGTCGAGCCGCAGTCCTTTCCCCGACCCGGAAGAGGGCGGGGGAAAAGGAAAAAAAAAAAAAAAAGGGTGCCGACTCCACGTCGTCCGAGGAATGAACCCCTTCACGAAAACCGCCCTCCGTTATTTTTATTTTTTTATTTGCTGGCTCCCCGCGCGAGCTCTACCCGATTCTCCCTTCGCACCCGAGCTAAGTAATGACAGTAATTCCGGATCAGCGCCATCAGCGGCGGGATACGCCCTTGTCGAGGGTCGTCGAGGTAACTCGCCTCAACCCTTTTGCCAAGACCCTCCCCCCCCCTCCACCTACTCGAGTCACCCCTGATTAAAGTTGACAGGCCGGGGAAGTCACACAATTTTCCACTGGCTCGATGCTGGGGAGTGCCGAACAGAAGGTAGCGCCATAAATTAATTTGTTTTTGCCGTTAAGGGCACTGCCTACCGGCTGGGGCAGTTGCAAAATTCCAAAAAAAAAAAAATTCCATGTTAAGGAAATTTCGCCTCAGTGTGTTAGTTTGAAATATAGGCGTTTCAAACAAAACGTATTCTTCACGAATTTTTTTTTAGGAGAAGTTACCTACAGGAGATGTTTTCATAACACGTACAGCCTGTTTGCAAGGAATGTTTTTGAATTTATGTGTTACGAAAAAGTACATGCTGCCTATCTGTAATGAAAATATACGCTTGCAGGGATCTTCTACTAAAAAATTCGTGAAGAAAGCATTTTGTTTTAAACGCCTATCTTTAAAATTAACGCACTGGGGCGAACTTTCCTTAACATGGGATTTCCTATTTAAATTTCTCCGCTCCCACCTACCTATGACTCTTTTCCGTGTTCAAGGTCGAGAAGCGCGTAATCGATAAGGGCGACACTGCCACACACATCGGGTGAACCATGGCCACTAAGCGCAAGGCTCTGAGCTGGCGTGCAGTGATCTCGTCGCACTGCGTGCACCAATGGGACTTTATGCGGTGACCCTGTAATTTTATTGGTGGAACTTTTGTGGGAAGGTTCAGTGCAGAGCCCTTGAGTAGTTTTGTGTGTATCTGACGCATATATTTTGAGATACAGCCCTTTGAAAAAGTAGTTTTTAATCATTTTAGAGTACTCAAAAATGATGTTTCTAATGTGCGTGACGTCTTGAAAGCAATCAACAGCCGTCGTCTGAAGTGTGTCTCCTTTTCGTAGAACAGCACATTAGTCGCACGTGTAATGGTTTCGTTGATAAACGTGTATTTCAAACACTATGCAACGCAAAGTGGCCACCTGGGTAGGCCGCCAGACGATGTGCAGGGCTCCAGCAGAAAACATTTTATTGAAAAAACTGTCCAACGTGTCTGTACACGATTTTTAATTCCTCCATTTCTCTCTAAAACATGTCTTTGAGATAGTGAAAATGGCTCAAATGGGTGTTTTCGCGTTCATTTTTAGGCATAAACGAATCGGGACAAAACGTTAAAAAAGGAATAAGGACGTGCGTCAAACATTAATTTTTATTATAACGTCATAAAATGGCAGGGTCTCCACTGGAAGTCTCATAAAGGCCCGTTATCGATACCAAGACTACACGTCAGTTCAGTGCTTTGCGCGTAGAGGCGATGCGAGAGTTGATGCGCATGCCTCGGTCGCCCCTAGCGCTCCCAAGCTTTTAGACCTTAGACGTGCAAAATTCCTACAACCGGGCGGCCAGCCACCTGAAGGACGCTACATAAGGGGGGATCGGCCAGGCTCAAGGACAGAGTTTCACATGTTAAATGATCTGAGGCGAGTCTCAGCTATCTCCCACAATAACGCTCTCTGCGGGACGATGCCGCTGGTCGGCGGGTTTTCTCGGTGATCTCCCGCTTCCCCCGCCCATGCATTCCGGCGCTGCTACATGCTTCCCTCGTTTCACCCTCATCGGATCTCAAGACATTGCTGTTAAGGTTTTTTTTCTAACCTACTCTAAAACTAAGTGTTATGTGTTAGTCCGCGGTAGGAACGGGATTATTGCGTCTCAGGGCTAACCCCTTACGCTTACAAGGGAAGGAAAAACATGCAAGGAGACGTGCATCGCGGCAAAGAGGGATTGGGTTTCCCATGGCCGAGTTAGGCCATGAAAAACCTCCCTAATGTACTTATAGTTAACTAACTACATCTAGAAGAGAAAGGGAAAAACCGGCACAGACACCGTAAAAACCCTTTCGACAGGAAATAATTAAAAATTGGTACATGCATTATAAGAAAATACTACTGGAGAAAGATAGGTGGGTACCATGCTCTTTATTATTGGGAGAGGATAAACTAGTAGATAGGTGGCAGGGAGGGTGTTAAGGTTGAATGGAAGTCAGATTAAAATTGTTTCGTACTCGAGATATATCGCTACTTGCAGTTGTTGGAGGTAGAATTTCACCTTATGCGTATGCAACTGGTGCTTAGGACCGTTAGATTTGTTGGGGAAGGGGGAGGGGTAGGTATAGGGGGCAGCGAGTGTGCGCTGTGGTCTTCTGGAGATAATGACCTGTCAGTTAGGATTACCTTCCCAGAACTGTGGCCCTGATGGCCACCTCAGGAAGCAGCTCTGAGATGTTCATCACGAATACTAGTATGGCACTGCCATTCCAATTCTTGTGTTTGCTTGAAATGGAAGGAATAAAAANGAGATGTTCATCACGAATACTAGTATGGCACTGCCATTCCAATTCTTGTGTTTGCTTGAAATGGAAGGAATAAAAACTTTACAATTTCTTGATGCGTGTTAGTTCTTCATACATATGGTGTGTTTTCCGTAATAAATTAATTATTTTACTGCTATATTTCCATGCTAACTATTATAGGCACTAGAATGGAAAACAACTANGTTCCGTAATAAATTAATTATTTTACTGCTATATTTCCATGCTAACTATTATAGGCACTAGAATGGAAAACAACTATTAAATCGTGATAAATTTTATTATTACAATAATTTGCCATAAAAGCGTAGACCCAATTTCATCCCTGATACAGCACTATTCAAATGGTAGACTTTGCTATCTACATTCTCTTTACTTGATCACCATGTCTGTCAAAATGTACATTATCATGAAATGGAAAACTACAGTGGGGAGACATGCTACATGGTACGCGCGCACACATGCCTTTATACATCGATACACAAAACATAGGGCTATGTTACTAGTCGATACTCAGGCCTCGTCTTGAGAATGTTTCAGGTGATAGTCTTGAGATGAGTTTCTAGTCTTGGGAAACACGTGAATTAATAGTCACTTCTCTACATTATTATTTGCAAGCTTCTCTACTCAACTGGTATCACATCTCTAGATATTTTATACATCCTAGAAATTTTTTTTTAAAGTAAAAATCAAGGCATTTTTTGTTGCATAAGCATGCTTTTCTGGCGCTACGCTTCACTGTTTTTTGTGTTCATAAATATTTTTTCCTCATTACTTGTGCTGAAAGTATGGCATGTGTCGTTTGAAAAGACGTTATAAGCGACAGATAGCAAAGTAAACAATGCTGTGATAGTAACAGTAATAACTGTGTACAACATTTACTGTCTCAATGAATGTGTGTAGAGCTAAAACTTTTTTAGTTTTGACAAACACACAATAAGCTTGACAAACATCCTTGGTTAGGATAACTACACATACAGTACCATACAGTTTCGAAGGTGATTGAAACCCGAAAAAAGTTTGCACCTGTACTAAGTAAATAAGTAACATCGCAATCAAAAATAAATGAAAAATGTGAAGGCATGGGGTTCGGCCACAGAAAATTGTTCGTGTTTAAATTCTCATCAATAATTAATTTTTAATAATGTGGCGCCACTTTTGCCTGTGACTCCCTCCAGTAAATCAAAATAAATCGTAGCATCACAAGTATCCACATTTCAGGAAAAACTAAATCAGAAAATAATAAACCATACCATAACGTCAGTTACTTCACACAATGTACAAAACCACTCATTATTTTGTTTAGAAGTTGTCTGTACAGTTGCAAATATGGGAGATTATTTTATAATTATTTATCCAAGACAATGGGCTATTATTATAACAGTTTTTACTGTTCAAAATGACCTCTACCATTTACAAATTTCAGTTAACAGAAACAAGCAAGATAACCGGTACAAGCGAGTTCGTAAATACTGTATTGTATGACTGCAAAAAGTGATTATTATATTAAAGGTGTCGAAATAATTAGCACGCAGATTACTATTAATTTACGATTACATAAATATGTCAAATGTATGTAGAGTACGAACAATTTGCCGTGGGAGACAAGCACGCGAGAAAGCCTTCTCTTTCGACAGCCGACTGCCACTGAACATCCTCTCCATAGTAGTACTGTACTGCCAGACACACTTTCTACTAAACTGCCGTGTTTACTGTGCAATGCCCTAACATTGTAGGAATGATACGAGATGTAGTTGTGCCGTCAATTGTCTTTACAATACTAGTGTTATGGGCCTCTTGAAACACACACCCGAGAACGACATCGACGTCATATCTTGAGACTGCAGCAGTGCGTGGTGCATCCCTGCTGGCAGGAAGGCTCACAAGAGTGGTGCCGTTAGGTCCAGACATTCCAATCCTCCTGGCACACTCGGCTACAAGACACCTGGCACAGGTCAGTTCTGAGTAGAGATGGGAAGGCCCGTGATTTTAAAGTAGTCGTGTCCGGATGTATATCCAGCTCTGCGGATTTACATCCAGGTTCCGTGTCCGCCGGACCTGTATGGGTCCGACTCCTCAGCCGAGCGGACGCACGTATGGTGGAATCCGACTGAGACTGCTGCAATTGTTTTGTTGACGTATGAGTTATATCGTGACCAGCCAGTAATTTGCTGTTACTTGGTACTGTTGTTTTGTTATTAAATTAAATAACGTTAATTAAGGAAAAAAATACTTTATTTTTTACTATAAAATCACAGTGGGTTAGGTTAGCCGAAGAATCAGTCTTGATAGTACTAAAAAAAATCACAACCTCTGTAGGATTACTTAGGGAAAAAAGGGACTAACTTATTTGGTAACTTAACTAATAGTTCTTATGGTAATAATCAGACTATAAAAAATTNAACTAATAGTTCTTATGGTAATAATCAGACTATAAAAAATTAACATTAAAATAATTATTAGGTATCCAAGTACCAATCAACTTAACAATCACTTCTTGTGAATGTAAAAAAACAATACCGTCAAACTTTTATCAGTAAAAAAAAAATATAATAATGATAAATGCTATAAAACACAATAAGTATTTGAAACAGTCTATTTCTATTTAGCACGCAAAACACACTCTAAAACCAAACCATAAAATACACCAGAACCAGACCAACAAAACAGTTATACCGCGTTTTAATTACCCGTGTTCAATAATACACATTTGATAGTTATTGTAATTATTTACGACTTAGTGATTAAGAAATATGTTTTCAGTAATAAACTTACCTTTAGACGGAACTATGACTCAATCGCACAGTACATAACTATTTAAAACCCTACATAACATAAATTCGAAACGACGGTCAGAGCTGTAATGATAAAAGTTTGATAGAAAAAAAAACGCTTGAAGTGCGAACCGCTCCGGTCCGTTTTGTTTCCAGCACCGGCAGGCAGGGCGCGTTTTGTCCACTCACTCACTCGCGCCTCATATTCATTCGTTTCCACTCCGCCGGCACAGACCGCGCGCGACTGTGGATACGTGTCCGGCTTGCACTGGGATTTACATCCAGCAGTACCTACCGGAAATGATACGGGTCTGCGGACACGTATCCATCCGGACCTACCCATCTCTAGTTCTGAGTGGCACGCCATTCGGGCTACAAGATTTTGTGGTATTTAAATTTCGAACCCTAAACGCTAATAGATGACACATACTCGATGCGTCGGGCGTTTTATATTGTAGCCTAGCAGTTACGTTGTGTTATCTCCATTGGCACAAATTGCACTGTACTTCATAACGCGAGTTCAAGGGAAAGCAGAATAAACACGAGTGCTCGATAAATTATGGTTACTTGGTACATATATTAAAATAAGAAAAATTTAACTGATCGCAACTGTACACATTTATATCGTTAACCGAAATAGGTATTACTTGCTGCCGCGACCCAATTGAAAAGTGTGCTTCTCTCATCTCTCTCTCTCTCGCACCACTCTCACACTCACTCTCGCACTTTCTCGCCTACTATGAGAGATTTGAGACGCCCACCATTTTTGAACTTTCGGGCGCCATCGGTATTCTTTCTGAGACGGTAAAATAAATAAATGGCGATAATAAATGGTGATAAATATTTGCCTAATGCCTAATGGTCACTCCTTCAATTTTACTTAATAATTGAACTATGTGTTTTGAAGTATTAACTTAAAACGATTGCACACACACATTCATTTATTTAAAAATTGTACTGTTGACTGTAAAGCAAATAAGGTACTATAAATATTAAAAGAATGATAATCATTAATTTGGCCTACGGGGTGTTAACTTCATAAATACCATGCGTTTTGCAATTAATACAATTGCTTAGAAAATAACGAACCTTTTAAGTACAATTTGCCAAAAACAAACACTTGAAACTTTTTATTTAACGTCAAAACATTATGGCTGCCACAGAAGGTGCGAGAGAAAGTCAGTAGTGAGCATCGTTGTTCACTCTTCTTCTCACGGGAACTCCTTGAGATAGGATAGCAAAAATGTCTCTATGACGTCGAGAGTGGGCGAGAGAATGCTAGGTGAATTGAGGCACGGCCTTACTGAAAAAATACAGCTGACTTCTGAACAATTGTTATAAACGTATGTCACATGACCATGTTTGTACTGGCATGTGACGGAATGATATACGATATGAAGGTAGGACTTTAGAAAGTGCTATTAATTTCTATAAACTGCAAATATTATATATGACCATACTTACAGGTGGAACAAACTGAATATTTATCTTACCTAATTTTGGATCATAATAATGTACGAAATAGTTTCTTGAATTCACGCAAATGCACGAAACATTACACAAATTATGTTATTAAAATTTATGATATCATTTTCAATTAAAAGTTCATTTCTGGAAGTGTAACATAACGAATGAATAAAAAACATTTATCTTTGCCTTGAGAGATTTAGACACGAACTAAACATTTTGCATTTTAGCAACACGATACCCTACAAATTTTTTTTACACATGGGTCTACACTATATTAACTGAAATATGTAAGTAATGCAAAAAGAAATAAAGCATTTCACTTTTTAATTTTATTATAGGATTTAAAGTGGTGCAGCCTATTACAAAGAGTTTGTGCAACCTTTTGGAATTATATTGCAAATCAAAGTGGCGAGAATCTCCTAATGCCTTGAGGAAGTATCCCTTTACGAGTACAACAGCGAATAGAGCCTGTGTTGTTTTTCACTGTTAACTATATCAGAGTTTTAGTAGTTATTGCTCTGTTAATGAAGTAATTGGGTTCTTGCGCTTGTTGAAGTTCCGCAAAAAATCATGGTTCAATAAGTAACTAGAACAAATTTGTTGGCTGTACTATGCTTCAAACCTAATTCTTAACTACTGGCGATAGTTTTAGTACGAACTTCAGTCTAATTATATTATGCTTGACGCATTGGCAACGTGCAAGTTACCGCTTAGCCAAACCTCTTCCCAATTTTTTACGTACTTTGTTGACACGATGTTTTATTGGGAACATTTAGTCTGTCAGCTTACTTTTAAATGTCCGGGGTTAAAAATAATAAAAAAAAAGTTCCGTTTATAGTGATGCATATTGTTATGTTTTATATAAAATTTGTTCTCATAACATAAATATCATAGAAACAAATATTCGTCTTTGTGGCGTATTGCATTCTGTGGATCGTACAATCTCTTCAGCGTTTGCGTTTCAGGGCCACCTCAACCCACGAGAGCCTTAATGTAACTACCGGTAGTACTAATGACCTCTACGGACTGTTGTGTGTGAGATGACTTTGCAGTTGCCGTGATATTTTATTTGTGATACGGAATTCTTCGCACGTTTATTTATTGCCAATAGTTTTCAAGTTTGTTCTTCATGCAGTGAAATGCCTTGAGATTACGCACGTGTAGGTGATTATTGGTCTGTACTGAACACTGCGGAGCTCACTGGACAGTGAACGATTTGCAAACCGTCTTACTAGTCTATGTCATCATTGGTTCGTATTACTGTAGCCTAACATATAGCCTACAGCTCATTGGCTGTGACAACGAAACAAATGCTGTGTCTGCTTAAGTACAGCACGCATCAAAATTTTTTTTTGTCAGCAACACCTAAAACTGTAAATCAAAGTGGGTGTGAAAGGGTTAACATGTAAAAACCCTGCCCATTATATTTAAATTTATTTTTTTTGACAGTTCGTTTGGTATGTCATTTTTTCCTTTCAAATTAAAAATAATAAAACATTTTGTATTCTTTTATTTACTGACAAGATGGCCGCTGGCTGACCGGAACGACAGAGCGTGAACAGCTGCATCGCTCCCCCACTTTGCACCCTTGTGCCAAACTTCCTATTTTCTTCTAATTACGTGAGTCTAACTATTCGCATACGAACTTCACATAATGTTTTGAGGTATAACTTTGATATTATTAGTACTCAAACTATCAATTTTTTCAGTGTTGGCATATTTTATCTGTTGCTAAATGTTATAGACGCCTGATGCTACTTTTCGATGTTTGAAGGAACAAGTATTAGTGACGTGGATATCGAAACTGTCGCAAAAATGGTAATTTTCTGGTTATAGTGGCGAAGAAATATTCGTGTAAACTCGGTATTGTTCGTTCTCGAAACCCACAGCTATAGGAAATACGGGGACTTTGAGTATTTCGTAGGGACGTGGCTAAGCTCCGTTCTTAGTCATGGCGGATTGCGTTTCCGTATATTTACTGTACATGTCCATGAAAATTGCGTAAATAAGCGGAAAATTTTAACAGAGTGTCAACAGAATTGCAATAGAACCATAATAAATTACTTAATTGTGAATCGGAACATGGCCCGTGGTTCCAGCATGGAATTGAAGCCAGAACGATGCTTGTGTTCTTAGTTAAATAACACAAGAAACAGCGTTTATCAACAGTCCTCGAGCGCCCAGGAATTCCGAGAACTAGCTTACGGTTACGCGATTCGCAATCCTTTCTTTTTCTCTCTCTCCCCTTTCTCCTCTCGTACCCCAACCTCGTTCCCAGAGAGAGGTAATATGTGACGTTGCGCGCGTCACACGGCCGTAGCGCCCGGGAACCGTTGGCTGATCGAATTAGACGTGTCAGGGTGTCGAGTCAACAAACGCTCCTGATCAATTCCTCCCCGCCCGCCACGCCTTCGTGCAACTTCGCCACTTCTCACCTACTGTTATTAAATCACAACGCTGATGGGGCAGGAGGGAGAGGGAAGACCATTCTTCCCCCTTGCCTTTTACCTTTCCCTCCCTTCAAACAAACGCAATCTGAAACAGCCGCTGCAAGAGTGAAACACGTCTGCAGAACACACACTGATCTCTAGCCCATCAGCAAAGCAGGCAATTGTGAAGGACGCGCGGCAGTAGCCATAAAGTCACCAACCCTAAAGTCACTAGCCCTAAAGTCACTAGTCCTAAAGTCACTAGCCCTAAAATCAAAATTCTCGGGAACGATTTCCACGTCCTTTACCAGCAGACAGGCAGGAGCCCTAAAATCAGTAGCTCTGAAGCTACCAACATTGAAGTCAGTAGCCCTAATGTCAGTAGCCCTAAAGTCACTAGCCCTAAAATCAAAATTCTCGGGAACGATTTCCACGTCCTTTACCAGCAGACAGGCAGGAGCCGTAAAATCAGTAGCTCTGAAGCTATCAGCACTTAAGTCAGTAGCCCTAATGTCAGTAGCCCTAAAGTTAGTTTCCTTAAAGCTTTTGGTTTGTCCTGGTAGTTGCATTTCTTGAGAGAATGTGGACATATGTCCGCGATCGACTTTTAAAGCTCTCGCGATCGACCGGTCGATCGCGATCAACCGTTTGAGCATCCCTGCTGCAAATTAAAGTGGGTGTGAAAGAGTTAACATGTAAAAACCCTGCCCATTATATTGAAATTTAATTTTTTTTTGACAGTTCGTTTGGTATGTCAGTGAAATTTACTCAGACAGTGTCTGAGTAAATCCGGTCCGATGTTAAAATGTTAAACATTTTTACATCATTACATCAACATTTTTACAACATTACAACATCATTACATCATCACAACAACATTTTTACATCATTTTTACACATTATGACATAGTGACCTTAAAAGGCCACAGTGGCCTTTTAAGGTCACTATGGCTCTAAAATGTACCTATCGTTAAGGGCTCTCAAACTTTTCAGTGAACCCAATTTCCAAAGGCGCTGCAAAAGGCAGCGGCCTATACGTGTGAACTGAACAGCTGAATACAGGTTTTTCTCGGTTCACAGACAATTTTTTAAATAAAACTTTGAAATACGTTACTGTCCCTACGTGCAAGTATTTTAACGGGCACAGTGGCTGGCAAGTGCCCAGTCAAGTTGGTAACGTCGGAGGGAAAGTAGTACAATGTATAAATTTTGAATTTGAGTGTAAGGTGGACATTTGTAGACGCTGAAATTATTTATGTTGTTTTCGGTTTTTTTTAAATGCTTACAAGTGTAAAAAATCGCCAGTTTTGAAGATACTTCATGCATTTTTTTTAACAATTTCACAGTTTCACTTGACTGGCACATGAATAAAGTGAACAGGCCCATGACAATTTTAATTTTACATATGGCGGAAGAATACATAACGTGCACACAAGTAGACCTTAAGCATGGCTTTCAAAAGTGCTCAGTTTACCGTGAAAAGCCTATATTAAAAATTGCGTAGTATCATTAATCGATTACCACAAGTATGAAGAAAATACACTTTCTCAGGCTTTACTGAGGACACGAAAAGTTCGCTGTCATACGACATTAGAACTGAAGATGGCAATCTTGCAAAAGAGAACTGTTGAAAATATTTTATTGGCGGACAGCTATAAACCCGGATTGACATCATTCAGTGATAAACGAATCACCTGTTGTCATTTATAGGCTTTCAGGTTTGCGAAATTAATTAGTTTTTGTGTATTTTATTTGTTTTATAGTTAATCATACAAAGGGAAAGCAAATGTGGGAAATGAATATTCAAATTGGTTTAAGAAAATTACAGGAATTTTAAATTTACACATTTTCCAGCACAAAATTTTAAAATTTTATGCATGTTACTGCTCATGTTGCCCTAGCAACACCAAAAAATCTCTCTCAGGAATTCTTAATTTAGTTCGTTATTCTTTTACCACAATGAATCTGAAAGAAAAAAAATTCCAGAAGTTAAACTTTTGGCATTACTGTCACTCAAAGAAAATGTTTTCTTAAATCAAACTTTAGTTTCAATAATTTTTCGCATTTCATTTGCCTCAGTATCTCACGTTTAAATGTTCACATTCATAATAAAATTTTGTTGGAAGTTATTTTTTTAGTAAATTTGGTATTTCAACTGTGCCTTAGCTTGCCGACATATGTAGATAGGTACTCCGTCTCTACTTTCTCCAGTGGAAAATTAAAAATAAGGAAAGGCCGACCCGTTAGTGGTCAAAATAAGGCAAGGTTGCTGAAGCAACGTAAAACAATTACCCGTTTTTCCTTTTTCCTGCTATATTTTAGGCGTCAGTAAATGCTACTTTTTTTTATAAACTCCCCCACTTATATTACATAATTAATTTATAAGAGACTAAGTCACCCAAGTACAAAAATATTTGATAAAAGGTTATAAAATATTATATAAAAAACCCTCAATTAAATTATAAACTACTCCAAGATTCAATTTTAAAGATTAAAGATTACATTAAACCTGAAACCCAGTAGGGAAAGAACGTATATATGATTATGGCATATTAAGGCAGCCCTTCCTCTCCGGCGGAACAGAGTCCCTCTGTGCTTCTCCGCTACGAGGCAGAAAGACAACCCTTATATTACTTCCACGTCGTTCTCTCGAACATTTCCAACGTTCAGGAAGCGTAGAAGGCACCCCCTCGGCGACGTCACATATGGCACGCACGCCTACAGAAGGTCTTGGAGACAGTAGGCGCCAGGAGGGGGGAGCGACTCGAAGACGGAGCGAGCAGGCTGGCCACCCCCTAGTACTTTACCAGCGCTAGAGATAGCAGGAGTACAACGGGGCACCACACCCAGGCAAGGTCCACGTCCCCGACGTCTTCAGCGACTCCCGCGAATTTTTGTATACCAGCAATCGTAGGAGGTTATTTATTGGAAGGGGTGCTCGTTGTCGACGTGACACTGTCACGCAACCAAATTACCGGTAATCACAAAACTGCAGAAAATCCTCAAAAACATAGAAAAGTAAGGCACTTAGAAGCCCTAGGCTATTTCGTTGTCTGGTAGGTGCTGCAGCGATGCGAATCTTTGCTCGGAGCTGTACCCGTGTCAGTGTAACAATCTTTTACACCTTTGAACTGATGACAAACGTGTGTTCCTGCTGTGCGCTGCTGATCTGTGCAACGTCCTGTATATTGGAAACCATTACTGAAATGGTTAAGCAGCATATAACGACTGGCGATTCGAAGTAAGGGATTCACTGGCACACAGAAAAAAGTACAATGTTGCTGCAACAAAAAATTGCTATTGGGGTTCTTTAATCGTTTATGTTGTAGTAAACTACTCTACTGCTGTAGTATATTACTCTAATGTAAACATCCTGTTGAAGTGTTAATGTTAACAAAGCCTCTACTGTAAGTAATGTTGCCGCACCCAAAAATTGCATTACGATAAAATTAGCAGGAAGAACAAAATATCTTGTGTTACTGCGACATTAAAGAAATGTCCAACTAACACAAGGTTACACTGACTTGTCGTTGTTAAATGGTAGCGAACACCTATAACCTCGCAAAATGAAACCACTGTATTTAAATTTTAAAGCATAATATGAAAACTAAATGTAGTCTATACCAGCCCTCAAGCCTTGCAAAGCAGTTAACGTGTGCCAAATATGCATATATTTCTAGAGCATTAATTATTTCCTCGTAACGAAATAGAACTGCAGTTTTTGGTTATATTGTTTTCAATACCAATAAAATGAAACAGAAATATACACGTTTCAGTAGAGCAGTTTGTGGGGCGTCGGATTCTGTGAAGTAGAATGCGTCAATGACTCAGGACACGGGCTCAATTCCCCTGCCTGCCGTTATTTTTTTTCGTTAATAATATTTATTTTTGTGACAAAATAATTGTACTTAATTTATGTTACGCTAAAATGTTTATTTAAAGCAAAAAAAAAAAAAACCAGGACATTTTTTCAACACAAATGGTAACATCAATGCAACACAAAATTTGTTTTGCCGCAACATAAACAACACCTTAATGTTGCCAGTACAGAAAGGAGGTAATTTTGTCACAAAAGTACTTAATGTTACAGTAACATTAATGATTTAACGTTATATTACATTAACAGCAACACTAGCAACATTAGCTCACAGATAACAAAAAAAAATAATATTTTGGTAACATTAATACAGTTGGCACAACATTAGAATTTTTTCTGTGCAATTGCCATCAAATATAAGTTCAGCTATCGTGATGCACTGGAAAAATGTTTAGTGGCAGACACAAAATTCTTTGTAGGAGTTACCTTTGCCATTATTTTTGTGGTGAACACAAAATTGTCACTAATTAACTGCCGTGGCCACAAAAAAAAAAATATTTTTTGGGAATGAAATGAAAGTAACGAAACGGATACTCGGCTTTTATGACTTAAATCGAAAGATACAGACGAGAACTCGTTTGGCAGCGAAATCAGCGCGCTAGCACATCGAAGTCGCAAGACGTACCACGCGAAAATTTTCGCCAACGAACGCCCCAAAATGGACGCAGGGCGGCGCGGGCCCCCACCCACACCTCGCACACGCGCGGCGCCAACTCAAGGTCATGATCGCATCGTGGTCGTATACTCGATCCAAAGCGACCACATTTATTTCAATCGTGGCATTAGTCACGAAGTTATAGCGTCGGAATATATCATCTTGAAAACGTTACATCGACGTTTACGTCCTGGTAACCCCACGTGTCGGTCTGACTGCAAAGACGCATTGCCATCAGAACGTGAACTGACCTTTAGTTAAAACCACGTGGTTTTGGCGGTTATTACGGCAAAAAAACAGCAGCAGTTCAGTGTCGCAAATCAGAAGTTGGTTGCTACGCAGTTGAGGTACGCACTCTACTCCATTCTCACTTTTACTATTCACAGTCAGAGTTCACTCCGCAGCGCATGCGAGGACTTTTAAAGCGAACGTCTGCACTTCTGGCATTGAATGAAACTGACCAAGCCAGGCCAAAGCGAAACGAGTCTAGGACACCGAGTACTTAACAATACAGAGGTGTGACGCCCACGTATACTGCGAAATCCAGCCACACACGGCAATTAAATGTCGACAGTCGTCCAGCAAAATGTAGGAACCGCGTTCGTCAGTCAACGCCTGGTAATCTCCTCGCCGCAGCCCAACGACGGTTATTTAAGCACTTTCGAAACCAACATTTGAAAGAAAAAAAACAGCTTCCTTAACAGCAAACCTACTGCAGTACACACTGGCACGCTGGCTCCCAGTTAAGTTGGCAGCGAATTCATAAAAATAGTACTATGACTCGAGAGCGTAATGCTGAGATTTATGGCTACTGAAGTCAGTATTTCTATTTGTTTACGCATAAGAGCACAAATTCGCATTTATTAATATATATAATTAATTAACATGTTCACAGCTTCACTTGAATAAAGTGAGACAGCTCATGGCAACGTTAATTTTACATATGCCCAAAGGAAACAAATATGAAAATAAAAGTAGATCCACAGCAGAGCTTTCAGAAGTGCTCGATTAACCACGAACCAATAACTTTGTGTTAATATCTTCCTAAAAGCGTAATATATAAATTAATGGTAATTGAATCTGGTTTTTTTTTCAGTTTTAGGGAAAGTGTAGTAAAACGAAATATTAATATTTATGTATGCTATTCAATCATAAGAGGGCTACTGCATGCTTAACTAAAATGACGCTCAGAGTGAGTGACCAAACAGTGATCTGTTTGCACAAGTAGAATTTCTTAAAAAATTAATTTTGTCAAGGAAACAGTTGAAAATTTTCTCTCCGAAATAGATTTATCATTGCCACTTCTGGAAAAAGAAGAAGATTTGTTTCGTCCTTCCGGAGGACAGACAAACAAGTATCAATTTGCAGTGTCTGATTACCACGTGAACTTCAATAACGATTTAGTATTTCTAGGAAGTTATGAATGCTCCAGGAATAGCCATGCAAATCTGGCTTTGTTGATCCGATGAGGTATCGAGAATTCAGTTGCTGCAACCAGAAATTCTGCTTTTATTTTTCTGATGCAATCTTGCAGCAACAAGAACCTGTATTAGAAGGTCATTCAAGTGGGTCTTGTTCTCTTAGTTTCCCAGAAACTTCGCCCGAATATGCGAGCGAATATTAATAGCTACTATATCATCAGCTAACAACCAACGCCTGACTTTTATTTTCGGCTAAATATTTTTAGTAGGTAGTTCTGCGAACTCGTAATAAGAAATTGTGCAGTTGGAGCATTTGGCCAATATACCTTTGCAAATGACTGGCAAACATAATTTTAACAGTTTCTCAGGCCACGGGGAATACACTACTCGCAACTGAAAACATTCGTTTACGCGTCACAAATCTTTCACGCAATTAATTCAATATAAAACACTGTAAAATTTTTAGGCATAAATAATTTCTTTCTTAAATTAATTTTACCAAGATTTTAAAATAATAAATATTATAACTGCTACAGTAAAATAGAATGTAAAAAGACCAAGAAATAGCATATTTTTTTAGATAATTTTCCCGATCATTGTGGCAACTATACAAGAAAAATCTCCTTACTTAAAATATAATTATCTGACTTTAAATGACGGCTGCTGTAGATGATATAAATCTAAGTTTCTGAGTGCACCCACATTCAACAATCTTTTGTGTAAAAATATAATGATAGTCACAAATTCAATAATTCGTTGTGAGTAATGAAGATGCAAACCTTTTCAATCACAACCCCGAAAACTACTTATGAAAGGAGTAGCAGAAAAAATCTCATAAACAGCCCTTCTTTGGTAGCTGTGTAAATAAGAGTGTCAATTTTCGTGGAAGAACAGTGAAGGAATCGCACATTTTTATACGGTGTTTGGGAGGCCTCGTATAGTTCCAGGATGACGCAAGTAATAGTGTGTCGTCTAGGTAGTAGTAGAGGTGGTATGTGGCGCCAAATGCAGGTAGTGGCAGGTGAATGAACTGCATAAGCAGCTTAGCTGGGACAGTGTGATTAAGGGACCTGTCTAACTGGAGCTGTTTTCCGCGTTAGAGGCCGAGAACCGGGAAGTGCGAGAGCAATAAGGGCGATTCTGCCATGCGTATCAAGGGTGCCATCGCCACTAAGCTCAAATCTCTGGACTGGCGTACAGTGTTCTCGCCGTACTGCGTCTACCTATGAGACTCCACGCGGCGACACTATCATTTCATTGGTGAAAAGCCTGTAGGAATTTTCGATACAGGGCTCGTAAGGAATTTCGTACGTGCCTCGCGTATATTTTGAGATACATGGCTTTGAAAAGTAGTTTTAGCTATGCTTGAGTGTTTGTAAATGGTGTTTTTAATATAGTGGCATCTTGAAAGCACTTAACAGGCCTCGTCTGAAGTGTGTGTTCTTTTCGTAGATCACTACATTTGATAAATGTTTCATAATTTCGTGGGGTGGAGAAACGTGTATTTCAAACACTCTTCAACTTCACTCAAACGCCAGCCATATGGGCCCCTTACGAGTAAATCGTTGTGAAGTATCTATGTGATTTTTTTTCGACAATGCTTCCTCGTAGCTCACAGTTACGTGGAAATTAATCATTTAGTAATTTTATAGTGCAAATACATGTGTAGGCAGAAATGTGTATCATTAAAAATAGTATCGGCAATAAATTTTGTATATTTTTTTTAAATATTTTGGTTAAGTTGGTGGTCATGCCAAGGTTATAAAGCTTGACATAATATTTCAGATTACAAAAAAAATAAAAACTACAGCGTGGAATTGTTTATTATAACGATTAATTTTTTTTGTATCTAAAACACAAGACATTCTCAAGGAACAACAAGCTTGCAGCTGAAAGCCTACATTTATAACTAATGCAACACTGAACTGATCCTTGATAGAGTATTGGTCATTAAATATTCACGCCTCCAATTTTAAGTCTAAGGTTACGTTATCAAAAACTAATGGTAATTATCAGGTTGCTTTCCGCCTTGTAGACACGTTGCTTAACCACTTAACATATTGTCCCGAGTGTACTCGTTCACGTCGGACATGTTGCAGAATAGTTGAAATCATGATCGGTGCTGTCCAAGTACAGATGCTAGCACCAATACAGAGAGCCCCTTACCTTGGGAAAAGTTACTGGCTACTGACATGCCAGCTATTTAATCATGGGTTGATTCTTGTGCCAAGGCTATACTGAAACTTATTCCATAGGCTACAAAGTGTCAGCCGTTATTAGAAATTCGTAGGTACCGTTCACGCCAAAAAGTTCCTCTTTCGCAACACTTGAACTGAAGCATTAACGTGTGCGTTAAGGGGTTAATACCGTGAAAGGCGACTTCATTAGTCAAGTTTTCCTAACGGGCAGGGGTCGCGGTGGTGTAGTGGTTAGACTACTCGCCTTCCACTGAGGCGAACCGTGTTCGATTCCCACCGGCGGGGTCTCCCCCCGGATTTCCGCATGTGGACGATGCCGCTGGTCCGTTGGTTTTCTCGGAGATCTCCCGTTTCCCCCGCCCTCGCATTCCGGTACTGCTCCATACTCACCTCCTTCACCCTCATCGGCTCTCAAGACCTCGATGTAAAGAGCCGCCTAAATCTCTTCACTCACTCTGTTCTAGGTTCAAATCCTGATTAACCCGTTGAGATGAGTGCGCTTTTCTTAGGTGGAAATTGTGATTAATCTAACCCTTATCCACCTGTAGATAGGCATACAAGAATAAGGCGAGGGTGCTATTAGTAAACAATCAAAACAAAACAAAGTGAAAAATAATTTCAAAAAAGATCATTCGGGCTGGGTGCGTCGAACCAATCTTCGTGTCGCCTAACTTTAATCAATGCTATCTGCCTCTCTAGAAAATTGTGCAGTAACTTCGAAATCTTTCACACTCTTTCTTCCCCTATCCTTTTCTTTGCCGTTATTTGCTCAGAATAAGTAAGTATTTCGCGCTGCATTAGTAAGGACTTTAAACTTTTGGAAAGCGATAATCAAGAAAGTTGCGGAACCATCAGAACGAATTAAATTTACATTTGGAATATTTTTTAAGCATGTGTTAGGCTGGCTGCGCATCTGAACTCAGGCATGCATGCGAGATCGCTGCGATGGTCTTGCATGCTCTGACTCTCAGATACTTGTACAAATGTTGCTTAACTCACTGCAGAAAATACGTCGAGGTTTCTTTCAAAACTGATAAGCAAACGGGGCCCGAACGTCCCAAACGTGCATGTAATAATTTCGGTCCCGTAAGCTTAGAGACGCATCTTGCAAGAGCTGTTAGAGCAGACTGTGAGGAAGTGACGGCAGTTCAACCCGACGAGGTGCATCAGAAGACCCGAATATCCGTGCTCTAGGATATCTGTCCATGCGTGATCAATACGAACGTCTGTTCCTAGTCTGTAGCATGGAACTTATTTTACACTTGTGTGAGTACTAAACAATTTGATAAAGTCAAGTTCGATTTACTACACGTCAATTGTAAACGCACTGCTATCTAGAAAACGTTGATTTACTTGAGGTCTCGTACGAGCACAGTTATTCCAGAACGCAGCTTGTTCAACATAGCTATTGGACGAAAGTCAAAGTTTGTGTCTTTCGTCACTCGGTCTTGCACGGAGCCTGAAGTTGAAGGAGATCCCTTGGATAAACTTGGCTCCAACGTAAAGAACAGATGCTCAGCAATTTTGTGTCATTCCAAGAGTTATACTCCACCCATTACTGGTTCGACACCTCGCCACATAAAAAAGAGGAGCAAAGGAGAATTAGCAGTCAAAACTACTGTTAAGTTTTTGGATTTATGGTTTATCAATTTCATCTGTGTGTACCACTATCTAAATTCAACTTTTACTCTGCTATCACCGGTGTAGATTTTTCAAAGAAAGTTTTTACATACAGCTGCTTTAAAAAATATATGTTTACGTGTTTCACTTCAAGAAATATTCCGAAAAAAATAACTTCGTTTTATTGTCATATATTCCTACTTAAAAACAGCAGACTACAGCAAGCGGAAAAATATTTAAAAAATATTTTGATTTATTTGGACGGATTACGCAGGAAAAACGGTCAGCATTACCGGGAACAAGACGCCTCCGTAGTGCATATAACGCAGTGCAGTTTAAAGCGTTTTTCCGACAAAACGGGACGCCTCCGCCCCTGCGTTGAATTTATCGTCGGCGACGTATTGGCGCCGCCGCCTTTGTAGCGGCTATAATTTCTTGTTTAGTGCTCGGTGTTAATGAAACACAGAGCTTGTCTCGAGCACACCGGAGGCTTGCCTTTACGCGCCGGAAAGCAATAAAATAGCGGGCGCCTTCGGAGCTCGTTTATTTTCTATTTATTTTAATCTTTTTTTCTCTCCCGCGCGCGCGCGCGTTGCCTCGCGGGGCTGCGTGCGTGCGTGCGCGGGGCCTCCTCCACGGGACTGGGCTCCGCGCGATTGTCTTGCGAACAGATGGAACGTCGACGAGATGGCGCGATTCGCGAGCTGTGTGCTGGACAAGCTTTCCGAAAGAAAAAAAAATGGCTGCCAGATCTATGGCGAGTGCTGTACTGCGTATCCTTTTTAAAGGCTGGTAACAGTAAACTGAGAACTTGTGAAAGCCCTTGCTTAAGGTCTACGTGTGTGCACATCGTGTATTCTTCCGCCTTATGTAAGATCAACGTTGCCGCGAGCCTGATCACGTTATTCATGCGCCGGTCAAGTGAATCTGTGGTGTTATTACGAAGATAAATATTTATACAAATTTGCTTATTCTTAAACTTATGACTAGGGGCAGTGATATTTCGCGAAAAGATTTCGAAACAAGATACAGTCCAAAGCACTGTAGGGTCGTCCAGCTTCTTTGATTGGCTGAAAAATGTTCTGGCCCGTGTTAACCGTGTGCGCTCGAATCACGAAGGTTCAGTGGCGGAGTTACTTAGTCCTGAGTGGCTTGGTAAAAAACGGACACGGCACCAGCAGCCAATGGAGGTATAACAAGAGCTAAGGTGTGTATATAGTATTGAAGTCTACTGTGTGCTCCGATTTTTACGCGAAAAGTCACCGGCCTTACTTATGCGCATTTAAAAAACAGAAAGCAAAATAAATAATTTCAGTTGTCACAAATTGTAACCTAACAATTTTTTATTCGCCGTTAAGATATGGAACTACTTTCCATCCATCATTACAAACTTTACTGGCGTATTTCACTCAGTGCACCCATTAAAATATATGCAGGCAGGAGCAGTGACATATTTCTAAAGGTTCACTTCAAAAGTGTTCACTTTATCATCGTGAACAGCCTTCACATGTTTTACACAAATAAAATTATGGTGTCGCCGCTTAAAGTCCCATGGGTACACGCAACACGATATGGTTCGTGACTCCACATGATGTATTTTCACTGTTCCAGAAGCCAACGGCGAATTGCTTTACCTCGCTGTAAACAAAGGGCTTCTTTCTCAGTAGTGATCTCAGGGGTATTGCCTGTAGCTGGTCGTTGAAATCCGTATGGAACCACGTCAGGTCGGATAGTACCATCACTTCCAGCAATTCCTGTGGGATGGTTGCGAACTCCTGGCGAATATTGTGGTGCGCACCGAGTCCTGACGAAACACGTGCCACAAGTAGTGATTACAAATCTATCGGCGGCGTGTGTTTCATTACGTTTCTGTAGAGCTTCTGCCGTAACGAAAATCTATTACGTTAAAGACTGGAAAATAATTTCTACTTGTTAAGTGGTAAAATGTGAACTACTTGTAATAACTAATATTTTGTAATTCCATTTTTTTATTAACTAGTTTTATGATTAAAAAAATATTTACTTTACATGGATATCGTTCGTGCGGTTAATGTGAAATCCACGGACAATCGTACTTGTAATGAACAGCGCACGACAATTGTGATGTTGGCTGCACAGAACGTAGGTTCGTACTCACAGGTTGCGATTACCACCGCTGTGACGAGAACGCTGCACGCCGTTTCAGAGCCCTGCGCTTAGTGGCTAAGGGGTACTTTATGAGCGTCGAAAATTCGCCCTTATAGCTCCCACCACCTCTGAGCCTCAAACGCGGAATTAGCTCCAGGTAGGCGAGTGCCTTAAAATTAGACTCGCTGTCTTCTAGGTAAATCCACAGAGTATATAAGAATACAGAGGTGAAATATACGCTTGTAATGCAAACTCCAGCTGCACATGCCAGCAAAATGTTGGAACGCGGTTCGCCAATCAGTGCTTGGTAACCTACTCGCCAGCCGGTAGCCCAGCCTATAGGAAACTTTCCTCGGCATGCAGCAGCTAATCAGACACAAGGCCTGTTCCCAGGGCTTCTCGCAGCCAATCAGAGAGTGGGCACGCCCACATCAAAGGAACCGCCTCTACATTCCCTCTGTGTAATTATCTAAAGTCCATTCACGGATACTTCGAACTTTTCTGAAGTCCAGCTAGGGTTCTACTTCCAGGCTATTCCTCCACCTCATGCAAACAAAGATTAACCGAGTCTAGAAAATTACACCAAAGGGACAACGCACCACATTCGTGAGCAGTCATGTGATACTATTTTGCACAATAACTATTTCGTACCAAGGCATTACCAACACACATATTTTATCCCTGTTTTAATTCATATTAATTACAAAATAAGTATTGTAATTTATATATAAAATATATGTAAATATTTGATTTAATAATAATAAGGCACTTTTATGTTAACACAAGTATAAAACAATTGTTGTAAAATAGATATTAATAAAGCAACCAAATACATCATACATAGAATGATTTTTCAAAGGTTAGATTAAAAAAGTGTGAAGAAAACACAAAAAAGACTCTGTGGTAATGCAAAATGTAACAATAGTTCACCTGAATAGTTCATTTACCGTAGAGTAGTAGTCTATCACATGGAACTTTTTAACTTTCTTTCCCTGGCATAGTTTGTCAAAACCTTTCGCATTCCCAACAGCGGTCGGGTTTTGTGTGTCTTTATACACAGGAACAGGCAAAAAGCTGTCAGAATCAGTTTTATTTCGTACTTCATTATTCTTCCGTATTTGCTTTATCTTTGCTTTACTGATACCCGTGGAAAATGCAGCGCTGCTGGTGGCTTGGCTCAGACAAGAAGTTAGGCTAAATCAACTTATTTTTCTATGTCAGCGCAAACATTTATAACAATAATTGTGCTCTCGTATGCACACGCTACCACTTCCTTACTTTTAAAGTAAACCATGATGGCCGAAATAAGAATTCTTTACACGCAATTACTAGAGACCTGAAGAATTCGCGTATTCATTTTAGGATAAGCTAGAATTCAAAACACATGCGTTTCTATAACATAATCCATTGGCCCACGCCGTATTTGACACTTCCTGGAGAATGCTGGTTCAATCGTCACCTTCCACTGCGACAGCAAGCAACCAACGTGCAGTTGACGTCGGCATATTTGTACATAAGACTGTAGAATCTAGCCTGCAGGTCATTGAACTCGCGATTTTTTCCGGTCTCTAACAATTACCTCCCACAGTCGATTGATTTCTAGTGAAACGCTGCACGAGATTATCTTTACATATAATAAATATTCACTGTGATATACACGAACCATGACTGTTAAACGATAACACCCCCATCCGGGATTGTAAATGGGATTCTAAGCTCACGCCACGTCACTGTTAAAAAAACTTTATACGTTAAGTCGATATGTATAAAAGTTACAGTCTCCANATTGGTGCCCATAGGTAGGGCCAGTGACTTTTCGCGTAAAAATCGGAGCACACAGTATACTTCAATACTATATACACACCTTAGCTGTTGTTATACCTCCATTGACTGCTGGTGCCGTGTCCGTCTTGGACCAAGCCACTCAGGACTAAGTAACTCCGACACTGGACCTTCGTCATTCACTGCCCCTACCCATTGGATGTCCGGGAGATTTCAGGCGAACTCCAGATTCCTCGTGCAACAACGGGCGGTGTACCGATGTATTGGAAACGGGATGAAGATATGGCCTGGTAAACTGCAAACATTAACAGATAGTAATCGCCGAAGATTTCGATGCGGGATGAAGCCAAACCGTGATGTTTCGTTACAAACTGCGGCAAAAGACTTTTCTTTATAATGGAATAAAGAATTATCGTGACATACGGTTTTAAGCTCTTTTACCACCCTCGCTCCAATTGGATCCTTCCCTCAGTGTGTACAAGATGTTAGCTCTTGTAAACAGGTAAGGAACAAGGAATTGATAAATCACCCTTTAAAATATCTATTAATAGCTCACAGTCGCACGATCAATAAATACCACAGAGTGGAAATCTGTCATCGATATTGGTTAGAAATTACTGGGCCCAAAGATGAAATTCTGAGTACTTGCTCTCCTCGAGGAAAACTGCACGAACGAAACTGGCATTTTCCACACAGAAGTGGCAAGACCTCTCATGGAAATGTGCCAGAATTCGCGTAGGACGGGGTGGGAAAACCACGTGGGAAATTCCTCCCCCGCAGTGCAGCCGGTTGGGATCGATCTCGCGACCCGCCGAATGCGAGTCAGACATGCGAACTCCAGAACCACAAGCACGCTCGGTGATAGAAAAGCCGAACGATGATTGCGGCACACCCGAGTATTGTTCGTTTCGAAACCTTTCAGCAGCACAAGATTAACGGCGCTCGACGGGATATTTTGCGGACATTTTTTCCATTACGAACGCAAAGAAAATAACATCATCATCTTGTGGTCTTTATGTAAATTTTGGAGTGATTATTAAAGATTTCTGTTAACACACAACAGCTCTTAAACAAACTTTTAAGCGCGATAACTCAGCACTTTTAAACTCGGCATATTTAACTAGCATTCTTACTGAAGTTTTACAGTGATTTTTATAGCAAATCAGGAGAAGAAACTGATAAGATGTTTTCCGAGTTCGAGCGAGGAAAGCGCTGGAGCGATAAGGGCGACATTGCCACGCTCTTCACGTGCCCGAAGCGGTAGGAACCAAAGGCAACATCGCAGCGATAGAGGTCGTGGCTAGCGGCACCTGTTCTTAGCGAAAAGATTTCAGGACAACTTGTCTTCCAAAGTATTATAGCTCAGAACCACATTCATGACCGGATCGTTCGGATTGTTACCCGTCGTTTCTGTCTGCCCTCGAAATACGGACGGTCAGTATCGGAGAAACTTAATTCTGATTGGCTCACTCATGTGACTCGTGCAAAGACAAGCGGCCAATAATCAAATGAAGACCGCAAGTGTGCACATACGACATTGAAGTCTAGCTTCTCGCATAAATATTTTCGCGATAAACAGGTGGTGCTAGTCATGGCTAGGGCCAGTGACTTTTCGCGTAAAAATCTGAGCACACAGTAGACTTCAATACTATGTACACACCTCGCTGTTGTTATACCTCAATTGGCTGCTGGTGCCGTGTCCGTCTTGGACCAAGCCACTCAGGACTAAGTAACTCCGACACTGGACCTTCGTGATTCGTTCGCAAACGGTTAGCACGGGCCAGAACATTTTTTTAGACAATCAAAGAAGTTGGACGACCCTACAGTGCTTTGGAGTGTATCTTGTCTCGAAATATTTTCTCGAAATATCACTGCCCCTAGTCATGGCGTATTCAATGCGATTTAACAGAATGAAATTTTACTTGAATTCACAACAAAGGCACGTGTATTCATGGTTTAATCGAGATACGCGTGGTTTTAAGGTATGGAATTTGCCTCATTATGGTAACTGAGGCCCACTCCCGTTGTTTTTATAACACTAGAATAATAATTAGCGTATTGGTAGAGACCTGAAAAATTCGCGGATTCATTTCGGGACAAGCTCGAATGCAAGACACGTGCGTTTATATAAATTCAACCATTGGTCCACACGGTGTTTGACGTCTCCTGGAGAACGCTGGCCCGATCGCTGCCTTCCACTGTCACAGCAGACAACCAATGTGCAGGTGACACCTGCATATTTGCCCATACGACTGTGCCGTCTAGCCTACAGGTAATTGAACTCGCGAATTTTTTCAGGTCTCTACGTATTGGTGAAATGCTGAGTTTTGTAACTTCTCCATGAGTCACTTGAACGATGCTTGAATACTTTTCACTAGGCCCCAGCCAGAGTAAGGATACAATGCCTAGTAGTTTCAAAAATGAAACTATGCAGAAATTTCAAATGGGTTCGATTATAACAAACTGAGTTCTTCACGGGTAACTGATTGTAACTTAATTATATTTTAACGTATGCACTTAATTGGATACGAATGGTAAATTTGACAGTGAACTTAGAGAAGTAGTTCCTCATATTAACAGTATGATCTTTGAATTTGTGGACGCTGAACTTACTTACATAAGTTTCTCTTTGTTTTATGTATATGAGAGTAATATTTGCTGTGTCGGTAACGTATTTATATTTGTGACAATTTCAAAGTACATTCGATCGACGCATGGATAAAGTAAGTGGGCTTGAAGCAAGGTTAATGTCACATATGGTGTAAAGATACTAAACCGGCAGAGAAGTAGATCCTAAACAGGGCTTTCAAAAGTGCTCAGTTTACCATTAGATTACAAAAATAGTTAGTTTCTCTCCTGGAAAGTAAAAAAAATATTTGCTAATTTTAGGCAGGCGTTGAATACTAAAAATTAAGTATCTTAATAAAAAAAGAAAACCTACTTTTTTCGGCTAACTAGTATGCATGTCTAACTCCAATATCAAGAATATGTGTGTTTGATCTTGGTTTAATATTGATTGACTCTGTTAAGGACAATTTTCGTAAAGTATTTTCCTATCTTATTTTAAGGTGCGCATCAGTGTGTTTCTATGAAATTAATCTCCAAACTTAACCATTGCATTAAGACACCAGTAAACTGTTACGTGTAAAAGTAATACTAGTAAATGACCGAACTTCAACCACGACAGTTTAGTATCACTTCACTTTTCTCCACTACGACCTTCATACATTTTTTGCACACACACGCACAGCGAATGGTGTTCAGGGTAGCTGTGTGTTTCGAACATGCCGTCTTCTCGTGAAAACGCGATGAGGCTGCGTGGAAGTAAACAAACTTGCATCCGCGATGAGATGGGTTTCTGTCCGACCTTTCAAGCGACGCTGATCCTCTTGGACGCGAGCAAAAGCCCGAGAAGTACGTTCCTGCGGAAAAAACCTCCCAGATGACCCCACGTATAACATCGACATCTACGCTTCCGATACTATCTATTTTCAAAATTTTTACACATTCCGTGCTCAGACCTAGAGCTTACGAGTAGATTTGCCAAATTTTTAATTTTTTTTTTCCACAAATGACACTTCCAACAATGACCCAAATTTAATGATCAAAGACAATTTTATTGTTATGAGGAAGAACAGTTAAAAAATACTATCTGTAATGTGCAAGTCAACACGAATCAACATTTTCTCTGGACGTATACAAAAAAATGTTAGGTACAACTATAATCATAATTCAAAGTTATTTGAATGTCTCATTTAATTGGCTTTTAAAATAGGCGACATCAACTACACTATAGGCTGTTCACGGTAAAATGAGCACTTATGACAGCCCTGCTTAAGATCTACTTGTATGCACGTTGTGTATTCTTCCGCCACATGTGAAATTAACACTTATAGGCCTCATCACTTCATGCATGCGTGGGTCATGTAAAACTATAACATTATTCGGAAAGTAAAAAGTTTACTAATCTGCTTATTCTTACGCTTAGATACATTAAAAATACAGAAAAGTGAAATAAATAATTTAAGTTATCACAAATGTTCACCTAACTTTTTTAATTCGACGTTAATCCATGGAATGGTTGATTTCAAAAGTTCTCATTTTATCGTGAACAGCCTTTAGAAGAAAATTTACTGTACACAATTCGGCAAGCGCTACTTCCACGAACGCACTTGTTGACGAATGCCACCTGTCGGCGCCAATAGTAACTACTTGTTAATATTAGGTTAGAGCAACTGAGTAAACATACCTGTACTCACGGAAGTAGTAAATTACTGATGCCGTGCTTATTAATAAATCAGCTTATTTAGAAGAAGTCTGAGATAACGGATACATGATGCCGTCCTATGTTCATATGGAATAATTATTTCAGCCCCAGAATACGGCGAATCCCGTAAAAATACGGAACAGTTGGCAACCTTACAGTGTTAGAAATTGCTGTAGATTTACGGAAACTTTTACGGAGATGTAGAGTTAATTTACGGAAAGGCACTTCGTAATAACGAATAACGGGAATCAGCTCCGTAAATATAAAATACGGAAGCTCTTCGTATTTTTATGGCTTTGATTTTGAGTCGCTAACAATGCAGATGATACCTGATGAGTAAAAAATCCCATCTTCACAATACTACTTCGTGTAAAATGGTAGTAGGTGAGTGCGAATCACTCATGGAGTGCCATTTCGTCGATTCTGGTTCAAATTGGGCTACAGGACAAAACCTTGTGTATACACAGTAAAACACGCACATAACGAAAATTAAACAATATTTTCGTAACCTCGTTTTATAAACCGCAAATATAGCAAGTACTCTAACACGACTTGAAACTAAGACAGGCGCGTTCGTCACTTTCATTTAAAATATATATTTACAAAATACTTCGTGTAAATGTGTGGTAGGTGATCTTGCGAGCTATTGATTGTTAATTTTTCGATTTTTGTTAAAATTCCATTACAGGACTAAACATTTAATTTTTTTTTATTTCTCTGTTGTACACAGTTAAATACATTACACAAATAAAACTCTTTTTCTTGCCCCTGTTTGTAAACCTGAAATAAAAAAAAATCGTACTAACACCCTAACACCATAAACTAATATGTACATGCATTATTCCTTATAAATTCCGAATTTACAACTAAGCATCTTGTAAAAGCGTAGTAGGTGAGTGGACAGTTGTTTGGCTGACGAAACTATTTTCAGAGTTCAAATCCCACCACCGGACAAAAATTTTTATTTTTATAGTCGATTTTTTATACACAGTGAATCACCTACATAACGAAAGCAAATTTTTTTTGTTACCTCTTTTTATAAAGAGCAGATTAAAAAAAACAAACTTGCAAATTTGTGGACACGTTCCGCGAATTTACGGAGATTTAGGTGAAATTTACTGAGAGAACGTCATTGAAAAAAAAAACTAAAATACCTTAATTTAACGCAAATGTCTGGATAATTTGTAACCAGTATTTTCCGTAATTTTACTGACAATTTTTCTAACAGTGACTTAAGAGTAAGGAGTTTTGATTTTATTAGTTAACAATTATCAATTACGATTGGTATGTTAATTATAACAACAACTAGAGGGCTCCTTTCCAGTGGCGTCGGGACATTTCAAAATACGGAGTAAAGTGTTAAATGTTTGAGACCCCAGTCACAGAAACTGCAGATTACATTTCCAAAATACTGCTGGAAATATGCAGCGAAAAGAAAAATGTATTCGGATTACTACCCCTCCGTAAAAGTGTTTAATTCTGATGATAAAAATTTAATTGTATGGATATTTTTATTCATTCGTCTGTGAAAAGGATACAAAGAGTGAGTGAAGAGATTTGGGCTGCCCTTAACAGCGAGGTCTTGAGAGCCGATGAGGGTGAAGCTATGTGAGAATGGAACACCGCCGGAATGAAGGGGCGGCGGAAACGGGAGATCCCCGCGAAAACCCGCCGACCAGTGGCATCGTCCGTCACGATTCCCAGTTGCTAAGATCCGGAGTGACCCGACCGGGGAAAAATGATACAAAGATTTTTATGTAACACAACGCCATGAAATTTGTCTGCTATTAACTGCGCAAGATAGGGGGTTACAAAAGCCATGTTGTAGCCTACTCACGTTATTTGGAGGGAAGGGTACACTCCAACCCTGTACCCAATGACACTGCGCCAATCCTTCTGTCCAAGGTACAGAACTGCGTTTTTAAAGTGCTTACTCACTGTGTCCACAATTGTGGAGTAAAACATGAATGACTTACTGTTAAAAATTTCCTTACATTTATATGGAAGTGTACGGTAGATATACGGAAACGCGATCCGTAACGACAAAAAACAGAGGCGAGCTCCGTAAATACAAAATACGGAACGTCTCCGTATTTCCTATAGCTTCGGGTTTCAGGGACGAACAATGCCGAGTTCGCACGAAGCTCTCTTCGACACTGTACATAAAGTTATCGTTTCTGTGGCAGTTAGGACATACCCACCACTTAAACATACTATTTCAAACATAAAAAAAAAATTGCATCAGGCGTTTTTAATATTTAGTAACACTGTAACTAACAACAGACATGTTTCCTATTCACTTCTCATCTATCCATAAATATAATTCTCCCACTTATCAACAGTGTATTACTGGATAGCGGGGGAGGTACATTCGACCTTCATCTTCGCTCAAGTTTATTAATATAGTCTATTCACGGTTTCTTCGTACTTTTTTTCGAACTACCATGGCTTACTCAGATACGAAATTTTGCCCTTGTACAATGACTAGGCCCCAAATTTTTAAAAATAGTACTTTTTTTACTCCTCCGTGATATGTGGCTAGATCTTAGCACAATTTTATTTTTAGGTGTAATATGAAACTAAAACAACAACGAACACTAGATAAGTATATGATGGCGACAAGCGAACAGTAACAGCTCTCTTTCAAGCTTTTGTTCTATCAGAACGCAAGTTCCATTTAAGCGACCACCAGTATTAGACGCTGTGGTGTCACAGAACATTATTTGCACCTGGTCATTGAGGTTCCAATCATGAAGTTCCTCCAAAACGACTTCGGCTTGGGCTTTTCCAGTAGAACTATCCAGTTTTGGTACAGCAAGAAGTTGTTCCTTTTCTTCGAATGAAATCAGGACTGGAAGTCGCTCTTATTTATGACTCCTGACATCCAAGCCAGGTAATAATTTTCCATCCCAATGAACGGTGACTACGTCAGGTACGCCATCTTGAAAATCAGTCTTTATAGCTTCAGCTCTTGCCTTCCTCATCCGAGACCGAATCCTTTGAATTGATGATTTGTTAATTAGATATTCGTCGATGCTGAGACCTAGCACTTCCACTGTAGCCTGAAAAATATAGACGGAGTCCCTAATGCTCAGCTGGCATCTGTCCAAAGCAGCTATCAGTTTCGGTGAGACAAAATCCTTTCTTCTTCTTTTTCCAGGCGTTTCAGCCGCTACAGCGTTTGATGTCTCAGGCAAAGACTCTTCGTCAGAGCTGAGAAAACTACCATGTAGTTCTTGATGTGATAACTCGTGCGATGTAGAAGAAGTAGATGTGACTAGTTTTATTTTTTCTTCTTCCACTTTTCGTTGCCTTGACCTCTCTTCTTGCTCAGCAAATTCTTTATCTACGCCCGCCAAGCAGCCCGGACGACCTGCTTCTTTCTGTCTCTGTAAGAACATTTTATCTTCCTCTGTTTTCATTCTTTCGAGGGCATCGGCGTGTGTGATATCAAATAAGTTATCCAAATCCGTATTGGCATTTTTCCGCCCGCCGTTTATGAATATCTTGGGATTTCGTACACTTTTTTTGAACCTCCCGCTACACATGATAAAGATCCACATGTTCCTTTACACAGTTTGGAAGTGATGTCGTGGGTATTCTCGCCTTTTCCCAAAAAAATAATGTACTCGTGAATGACAAGATTTGCGCTTTCACTTACAGTCAATTCAACTTCTCGAATATAAAAAAAAACCAAACTGCAAGAACTTGTCGATTTGACGGTAGTTTTGCACCCGTTATTTAGTGGTTTGCCTCCCCAACTAAGAAAATACTTTTTTTTTTGGCACTTCGTAATTCCACTGACATCTTCGAAAACTAAAATAATCGGTGTTAATGTCGTGACTTATTGCATTAGAATGACAACAAAATGAGTGCGCGCTGCTTTTCTTTCGGAACTTGTATGAACATGTTCCGATGCAAGTCGGCACGGGTTGTAGTACTCCAAATGAGTTCAAATTTGCTGTAAGAGTATTTTATAGTAAAACAAAAAAAAATAAAGTAGGCTCTATACGTAACAAAATTTACTAGTTAAAAAATTAGTCAACCCGTAGTTCTTAACGCTTGGTTACCGAGCGTTGGGCGTTGGCACAGAGTAATCAAGACTACAGCCGCTTATTGCGCGAAATCCAACTTCATGCACCAGCAAAATGGCTTCACTTGGAACGCTGTTCGCCAACCACCACCTGGTGACTCGCTTACCAGCCGGCAACATAGGAAACATTTTACAGTAGCCAATCTGACACAGGCGCGGCCGCAAAGCAACAGCAGTTAAGCACGTATTGACTTCGGTGTCAGTTTTGTATGTACCTACTTTTGGGAGTGGAATGCCAAACTGTGATCTGTAAGGTTGTAACAACTTCTATATGAATCAAAGGAGACAGGCGTCAAACACTTTTGATTCCCCAAAGATAATTTAAGTGCGTGTAAAGTGGACTGCTGTGTGCAAAAGGAAATAATAATTCTGCCTAAACAGAGGTATGTTCACTACACGTGTCATACTGTTTAAGGCATCAATTGTCAATTGTCAGTATTTTGAATAGGTCTATATGCAACAATCCTATTGATGTTTTATTAATATTACAAAAAAGAAACATGCATCACAAATCATTTGAAATACGTGAGGTATCTTACTTTCCACAGACATGAATTCAGACACACTGTAGTATAAACCATTTAAAAGAAATCTGAACAATTGTTTTTTAAACAGACTATACTAATTTGCCCTTTTAATGTGGTTTGGAAGATTATACACAGTCTTGTTCCAATATTATTTACTGCTTTTAATGTCTGAACTATTTTAAAATGACTGAGATGTAAGTTATTTATCATGCGAGAATTATATTCGTGGATTAGATTATTTGCATTGTAGTTAGTTTTTTTATGTATGTAAAGTGTGGTCTCATAAATATAAATACTAGATACTGGAATAATTCCTAACTCCTTAAACAAGCTTCTGCAACGGTTAGCAGGTGAAAGTTGTCACATTAGGCGAATTGCTCTTTCGCGTACTGTAAAAATTGCTTGTAAGTTACCTTTACAAATTCCCCAAAAAATAAAACGATAAGTTATTTGTGAATGTATGTGTGCGAAATACACATATTTTAAGCACATTTTTGTTGTAGATTGAAGCGCTTTCAATACATAACATTGGCTGTTTGTTTTTTTAACAATATACTTTATATGTTCCTTCCAAGTTAGCTTAATATCAATTTCCACACCAAGGTATCTGACGTGTTTTACTATACTGACTTGGTTATTACCTACCATACTCATTGGATTTATTTGTGAAGACTTTGAAGAAAAGAGTATGCATTTGGTTTTGTCTAAATTTAGTGCAAGCAACTATAAACCACACGTTAAATTCATCTGACTCAACATTGTGTAATACCTGGCATTTACATTACGGTTCAGATGTATACAATGTGCTGAAGTGTAAAGAAATGCGTTTATGTTCATTGCGTCGTAATTAATAATGTTAAATATACACTCGAAATTGCAAAATAAACAGAAAAATTGGCATAATTTGCTTGCAAATTTCATATGTTATAGTAGCAAATTTAAAAATTACATACCATGCAGAAGTAGTCTCAATAAGAAAACTTTCACAAAAAGTTTATTCCGTACGTCACGTTTGAGAATAAACAAATTACGTTAAAAAAAATGTTGTTATTCGATTTTGCACGACCCAGCTTTCGATTTTGCGTCAATGCATTGTTGCGTAAGTTTGTTTAAGTTATTTTAGTAACACTGTTGCGTAGTTTGTTTTTTAATATGCACATATCATAACAATGTATCATCTCTCACGCAACATATCTGAACTTTTCGTAAGAAAATACCTCCATACTGCAACACACATTGCTTTGCAGCATCTGACTTGTCGATGCATTTATTCTCTGATGATTACCAAGATGAATCGAGCGAGAGGATAACAGACGAAGGCTTGAAGCATATTGTTGGATTCGTGGCTCATCATTTTAAGTGAAGTATTTCAAATCTTAGAACGCCTACATCGACGACTCCTAACGGAAACAACGAATCTTGGATATAATAGGTTGTTTACCGACGCAGTCAAGGGCGTAAGCCATGCAAACTTGTGTTATTTTATATTTGCACCACCTACTTACTGTTCAACTTGTAGACATCATATGTGACTACTTTTTCCTCAGATAAAAATTTTTACATCGCATGGTTTTGCAAAATAACACGTAAGTCAAAATTTCTGTGGTTTTTTTTTACTGTACAAATAAAATAAACTAAACTATTTGCAGAAAATTTGACGTGGGCAACTGAAAGGTGCTGTCGGTTCGGTATCATTGGATTTGACGTGTTTTAAGTTAATGTTTCTTTTACCATTGATCCATTTTCGCCACTGTTGAAATTGTTTAAAATGTCGTCAAATATAGACAAATCCAAGTTATACCAAAAATTATTCGAAAGTTTTAAAAAATCTCACACGAACTCAAATTTACAAAATGTACAGATATTAGTTAATGAAGTGTGGCGTAGTTATAAGAACAAGCAACGTCCGACAAGGAACTCGATATTATTGTGTCTAAGAGAATTGCAGAAGGATTACAAGCAACGACTAGAAATAAATCGAGTCTCTTAAGTTATTTGCCAAGGTAAGTTAAGACTTTTGTTTGCTATTAACTTGTTGCGCCACCGGCACTTTTAGGATAGATGTTTTTAGAGTCTTAGAGGTTAAAAGGATGTTTGCGATAATATGAAAACATAATGTTTGTGAGAGTAACACTAACAAATATATTTAAATAATCTTCGCCATAAAAATGTTCTGTACCCAGCAGTGCGTCGATTACAGGCTGAGGATGATGATGATAAAAATATATTGAATGCCAATTCTACATCATGCCGTTCTCAATATGCTGGGGGAAAAGAGTTTCTAAAAGAAATATATCAATAGCTTTTTAATAGAATTATTAAGAGTATTAATAGGATGTTTTATTTTTTAGGCAACGAACACCTGTAAAGCTGCAGAAAATAAACAAAATGTACAGACAGCTTTAGGTTCGACTCAGGAAGAGAACGACACTAAACTCAAAGCATAATCACAACAGCAATACGAAAACATAGAAAATGAGGGAAAACAGTCGAGAGCAACGCCTTCTCAAGAAGCTATGAAAAAGAAGATTGATCTTCTGGGAAAAAAAATCTGAATGCTTTGTATTCTGCTAGAGATACCATGCCAAGCCATGTTAAAGTTGATAAACACATCAATAAGTCCCGCGAAGAATTAAAAGCTACAAAACAGTCTTTAAAGAGAAATATTCAAAACGCAGTAGCCCAGAAGAAACACAGAGCTAGTATGAAAAGAAAGTTAGAAAATATTTGCCATGAAAATCAAGGAAAAAAAAACTATCCATGAGGGATTAGGTTGGATGTCCTAGCGTAGAAAATGATCAACCATTACTATTAAAAACAATAGCGGATATTGCTTTATTTGGGAGTGCAGCAGATGATAGAAGACGAACGGAATCTATTCGCAGAGTAAAAACTCTTGATGACCTTACACAAGAATTCCATAAAATAGGATTTGACTTCAGCCGAAGTGGGACATATCTTCGTTTACTTCCAAGAAAATCTAACTTCACAGAAGGACGAAGACATGTATCGGCAGTCCCGGTTAAGTTTACTCGGGCACAGACTGATCATCACAAAAACCACGTAGATAGCCGTTTCGCAGAAACATCGATCCATCATTTGGATAACATAGCATCAATACTTGGACCAGATCAAGTATTTCTCATATCTCAAGATGATAAAGCTCGGGTCCCTATTGGTATAACTGCGGCAAATAAACAAGCGCCTCTTCTAATGCATATGGAATATAGAGTCAAATTGCCTTATTACGACTGGGTAATCGCCGAGCGGCATAAATTGATATCCTGCGTTTATGCTGGTATTAAAATAACTACTAGTATGCTAGGACAACCGCAAGCCGTTAGATATTCCGGGCCAACATACATCGCTGTTCGAAGTGGAAAGCATAGTTCACCCACTGCTAATACTCATGCTCAAGATTTCGAGACGCTTCTCGGCCTTGAAGAGTTTCAAACATTAGCTAAAACTGACCATGGATTTGTAAAGCCAGTGGTGATTACGACCGTTGATGGAGGGCCAGATGAAAATCCGCGTTATCAAAAAGTAATAGGCTTTGCTATACAACACTTTAAGCGACATGATCTGGATGCATTGTTAATAGCTACAAATGCTCCTTGCAGAAGTGCGTATAACCGAGTAGAACGCAGAATGGCTCCTCTTAGTCGGGAACGGGCTGGTTTGATAANGCTGGTTTGATATTGCCTCATGACCATTTTGGGTCTCATTTGGACGACCGTGGCGTTACAATTGATGAACATTTAGAAAGATCCAATTTTGAGTATGCCGGAAATGTATTAGCAGAGGTATGGAGCTCAGTGGAAATTGATGATTATCATGTTTCAGTGAAATATGTTGGGTCCGGTGAACCAGATCTTCCTGATCTACCAGACATTAAATGGTATTCAGAACATGTGCGTGAAAGCCAGTACTTACTTCAAATTGTAAAATGTACAAATACAGATTGCTGTCGTCCAAGAAGTGGTTTGTTTAGATTACTAACCAATAGATTTCTCCCACCACCAGTAAAAGTAAAACAGACAGTTGATGACTTGATTATGGATGATGGAGGGTAATTTCTAAGTCTTCCACTCGGTTTAGCTCTACACTTAAATTATTCGCCTGAATAGTTTCTACAGATGCCCTACAATTATTTTTGTCCAACGGTAAAATCGAAACTGCCAAGTCGAACATGCAAAACGTGTCGTCTTTATCATGCCTCTGTCAAGTCATTAAATCGTGACATCAAGTAGATCCATAAAAAAATAAACACGCACGCCGAAATGAGAGTGAGACCTATAAGAGTGGCTGCTCATTGTGCCAATGAATTGATGTGCATAATACAAACTGATGAATACCAAGATGTTGAATGGCTCGAAGAGAACGATGTCGATATCCCGAAAGAACACAAAAGTGAGCAGACACACAACATCGAGCAACAAACATCCAATGTCATCAAAGACTTAGACTCATGGATTCAAGTGCCATGGACTGAGGACAATTAATTTGAGTTTACAAAATTTTTTAATGTCGTTTATTATATGTTATGAATATAATATTTAAATATGATTTTAATAATTTGCTTGAATAAATATTAAATGTGCATTTAAATTCCTGCTGCTCATGAATAACAATAAAGAAACCTGAACAGATTAAAAAATATATATACCAATGTTTACGTAAGCATAGGANTTTTAATAATTTGCTTGAATAAATATTAAATGTGCATTTAAATTCCTGCTGCTCATGAATAACAATAAAGAAACCTGAACAGATTAACAAAAATATATACCAATGTTTACGTAAGCATAGGCGGGAGGGGGGGGGGGGGTTAAAAATTACTAAAATTCTGCTTACGTAATACTTGAATGGCCCCATACACCTTTTTAAAGAATGGGCAAGAGACTAAGTAAAGGTTATAATTCCGCAAAATAACAAACGATAAAAATGAATAAATAAATATTGTGGTTTGGTTTTACGAGCAATGCATATTTTTGTATACAGAATGTATCTAAATTGCACTGATAAACTTCGGCTACAGTTTATTCACGAAATAAGAAGGTGAAAACATATATAAGTCCTATGATCTTGGATCCTAAGTGCTTAACGTATCTTCGAAGTTGGACCAGAAAAATTCATTTATTACAAATAGTGCAGAAAATTCTTAATATGGAACATTGAGTGTCTGGATAATGTTTAACGGAACAAATATTTGTAAACACCTCAAAGCCCGTTTCTCGCTCTTATCAAATTATTTAATTGAATTAATCATGATTGCTACCCTTATTTCGATTTAATGTCCACGATACTGTAACATAGTTGGGATTTAAAATATATCTATTACTATAGGCTGTAAACGGTAAACTGAGCACTTTTGAAAGCCCTGCTTAAGATCTACTTGTTATGCACGTTGTGGATTCATCCATATTATGTAACATTAACATTGTCATGGGCTTCACCACTTTATTTATGCGTCAGTAAAGTAAAACTTCGGAATTTTATAAAAGTAGAAATTTTATATATCTTCTAATTCTTACACTTAGACGCATTATAAAAAACAGAGAGTAAAAGAAATAATTTAAGTTTTTGCAGATGTTTACCTAAAACTGTTAATTCGATGTTAAGACATGGAACTACTTTCCCTCCATCGTTACCAACTTTACTGGGTATATGCCACTTAGTGCGCCCGTTAAAATAAATGCAGGTAGGAGCAGTGACTTTTTTCTAAAGTGGATTTCAAAAGTGCTCACTTTATCGTGGACAGCCTTTACCCGCGTGTCACAATTAACTTTACATACTATCCAGACACTCAGTATTCCATCTCCTGTAGTTGTAATAAACTTGTTCTTCAGGTTCGACTTCAAAGACATTGTTACATTGTCGCTTGAGGGGCGTATCTGAGTTCGTGAGGGATAAAAGAACTAAATTTGGTTTCTAATTTATTCATACTGCTATTATTTACAGCATTCAATTATCTATCTCCACTATTATTCTTTTTATTTCTTAGTGACCGCAATATTTAATGTATATTTAAACTCTAATTAACGTCCTTCTCAATGTCGCTGCATAGTTATAGTCAATTACCTCATACTCATCATTAACACACGTTCAGTTTGTCTGTTGCCATAATTTGTAATGCCTTTCACTCACGCATCCAGTCCAATAGTCCAGCCTGCCAGCAGCACTCTTCACTGCTTGATACTCGCAGTCGCAGATTTCCCTACCACTGGTCACTTCTCTCTCTGCTCTGACGCTGAAACTCAGCCACTCATCCAATCAACTACTCCTCCTGTCCCGGAGGCCCGTCGCACAATTTATACTCTGCTGGCCTTGACCTGGAAAGTTCGACGCACCCCGAGTCATGCGGACAGAATCTAGGGCAGTAAACCACTAGAAAATTCCCCACCAGATAGACGCAGAAACTCAATGCAACCAGGGTCAGCAGCTCGCGACGCAAGAAGGATTATCGTGTCGGCTCGCTTTCTGTAACAGATACGTGGCCACCGACCTATCGCTTGCATGTCTTTCAAAACAATCCTTTGACTTGCTGCCGCCGCTATCATATAACTGCTGTCCTTCACTTCCACTCAGTCACGCAGGGTGCGAAGCACCGAGCGCGTAACAATATGTACTACCCTTGGGATTCACTTTAGACTATAGGTCGTATATATGTTTACATCCTATATATCTTGATTTTTCGTCTTTAAAAATGTTTCAACAATCAACTTCATGTTTCCTTAGACGCGTGTCTCATTACAACGAATTTGGAAATTTTTTCATAAACTTTTATTTAATGGGTACTTTTTATTACTGGGATTTCATTCAGGTACTTTATTTTTTCTAATAATATGTAACAAATCACTTTTCTGCTCAAAAGTGCGTAATTTAGGTTACAATAAATTTATGTACTATTCATATGATTATACTGTACATAGTGATTATGTTTCAGCCTGACGTTCTATAAACACTTCAAGAATATGTTCTAGGTAAATGATAAACTATACTTGTCACGGTAATATTAATTAGATTTTTGTTTGTTGTTTCTTGTTTTTGTGCCTTGTTGTAAATATTTGTAATTCAGTTTTTGCTATCTTTGCATCCCTATAACTGTAATTAGTTTCTCTAGTTTGAACCTGAGGAGGGAGATATTTTGCATACCTTCCAGGTGTTGATTTTATAGCAGAGTGATCTACGTATTTCTAAACTCATGTAATGATAAAAATAACACCATTTTTTTTTATGAACGCCTACTGGTTGTACAGATTTTGCGATTAATATTTTCGTTAATCAGTCACTTGCTTCCTGTTGTGGTTTCAATAATGCAATAAATAATAAATAACAATAAATTAAACGTTCAATGGTTACATAAATGAGTTATTATGTTGTGTAGGATTCATTAAAGTAAACTCCCGTAACCCAGCTCACTTCCAAGTAACACTTACTCTAAACAACATATCGACTCTTCTTTATGAATAACTGTACCTGCTCAGTGTTTAATTAAACGATACTGATTTAAATTCTCGATCGGTAATGTTTCATGCGAGAGTAATAATGTACTGCTCTCTGTTTCGTTTATGTTCTAAATGTAATGTTATATTGCTGGAGACCTGAAAAATTCGCTGATTCATTTTGGGACAAGCTAGAATTCAAAACACGTGAGTTTATATAACTTCAGCCATTGAACCACACGATGTTTGACACTTCCTGGAGAACGCTGGCCCAATCGTCGCCTTCCACTGTGACAGCAGACAACCAATGTGCAGTTGACATCGGTATATTTGTACGTAAGACTGTAGAGTTCAGCCTGCAGGTCGTTGAACTCACGAATTTTTCAAGTCTCTGTATATTGCTAATGTTGCGAACGAGAACAAAAATGCGTGCGGCGTGTGTTATTTGTGTCTTCGCAGTCGTGCAGAAGGCATGCTGGGAGCACGGGGCGTGCGACCACGATGACGTCATCAGCAGTCGGGACGAGTTCTGGCCGCCGGGCGGTTTCACCCCTCTTTCCACCCACCACGGGTACGCCCACATCACACGAACAGCCACATCACTTCGCCTCTGTATACTCATCTAGTCTGTGGCGTCGGGAAGCCGTATTCGAGTGTTTGAATCACGCGTTAACCATCTCATACAGAGTCCATTCACTGTTGTTTCCGACTTCTCTGAAGCTCCGCTAAAGTTCTACTTCCAGGATATTCCTACGCCTTATGCAAACAAAGCTTTAACCAAGTATAGAAAATTACTCCAAAGGGACAACGCACCGCATTCGTGCGCACTCAGTGTAATAACATCTTGCATGGGAACTATTTGTTACTAGGCATTACCAACACACCTATTTTCTCACAGTTTTTATTCTTACTGATTATAATTCAAGTGTTATAATTTACAGATAAAATGTAAGTTAAATTAGAATTTAACGAAAAAAAAATAAAACATTTTCAGGTTAACAGAAGTATAAAACTCTTGTGATACGTGGTATTTTAGGGAACAACCAAACACGTCATTAATGGAGTGATTTTTTCAAAGGTTTGATTCGAAAAGTGCTAAGAAATCGCGAATAGACTGTATCTATAATAAAGTTCTTCATCCCCTGAAATTTTGCAGGATATAATACAATACATGTTGCCCATCCCTGAAACTGAGCCAGGTCGACGTTCCTGAACAAATACCGCTGTCTCCGCTCCGCGACGATAGGTTTCAGCGGGCGAACTCTCGAGCTATCTGCAACCGAGTGTATAGGCTGTTCACGGTTACTCCCGACTTTTCCGAAGCCCTGCTCAAGTTCTACTTCCTGGATATTCCTCCGCCCCATGGCAGCATAGCCTAATACTATGTCTAGAAAACTACACCAAGGGGTCGACGCACCGGATTCATGCGCACTCAGTTTAATAGTAAATTGCATAAGAACTATTTCTTACCAAGCTTCACCAACACACGTATTTTCTCCCTGCTTTTATTAATATTAATTTTAAACTAAATGTTGTGATCTATAGACAAAATGTAAGTAAAAGTTTAATTCAACTAAAAAAAAAAGGTATTTTTCTTTTAACACATGTATAAACTCTTGTAATACGTGACCTATTTAGGAAACGACCAAATACGTCATACATGGGGCGGTTTTCCAGAGATTTGATTGGAAAAGAGTGAAGAAACCGCGAATAGACTATAGACGTGGTACCTACTCCAGTTGCTGGCGACTGTACTATATATATGTGCGTGTGCTGCAGACCGGAGACTGCTGACGTCACCGATGTGTGAGCATCGCTCGCCCGCCCGACTGAACTGCGAAACGAGCTGCGTCGCTACTGGGAGACCTGCAGAGAGGGATAGAGAGAGGCTGAGAGAGAAAGCAAGAGAGAGAGAGAGTGTGTGTAGACGGGGTCGAGAAGCGGGGGAAGCTATAGTGCGTCTCGCCCTTAGATCGCAGTAAAGAGCAAACGACGCGCTATGTTGCCAGATGGCTAAAAATTTCCAACAGTCGAGAAGTTACACTGTGTTCGAAGAATAAGTACGTACATTCCAGAATACGTAGCAGAAATCATCACATTTCATAGTAGTGTATACATACTAAATTGTTTGATCAACTACCCACTGCAATTAAGGCGCAGTAAAGCGTTATGAAACCTAGGGTTGCCCCCGCAGTAGTTATGCTCTATTCCCTTATAAAATAATGATTACCCGACTCAATGGTTCTATTTTTCATATGGAAAAAAACCACAAAGTTCCAGACCGTATTGTGTTTCTTAAATACACGTCCGTGAGAACAGAGTAAATTTTACAGTTACAAATACGCAAGAGATTTACTTAAACTGAGTTACAGTTAAATTATTACTTTTGAAAAATTGCTTAAAAAAAGACGGAGAAGGGTTGCGTGCATATCCTTAATGACAGTAAATAAGAAAACTCTTAGTGTTTAAAAGTTTATTCAAACCACATGTACACACGAACGTCAAATTGCAGATGCCCGCAACGATATTTTGACGTTGCGGTTCAGGAGTACATATACTTAGTTAGATGTCTTTCCTGGCAAGTTTCGTCCAGTGTCGACTCCCCGCAACGGAGGACGCATTTGACGTTGGTACCTGTTTGCAGGTGGGCGGCCACCTGTAACACACGTGCGGTGGGGATGCACCCAGATTATTCTTTGTTGTCTATCGGTGTGTATGTAACATAAACAACAGGAAATCAGTAACTTTTTCAACATTTGGACATGACTGCCGCGGCGAACACAGAGAGAGGCGCGTCTTTCCATGATCAAGATCTCAATAGAATTGGCCGGTCTGCGGATGGCGGTAAATGCCGTTCAGTGTGGAGTGGAGTGGAGTGGAGGGGAGAGATTTGGGCGGTGCTGTAACAGCTAGGTATGAGAGCCTATGAGGATGAAACGAGGTGGGTGTGGGGCAGCGCTGGAATGCAAGGACTGGGTAAACGGGAGATCCCCGAGAAAACCCGCCTACCAGCGGCATGCCGTTCAGTGTGAGGGGACGTGGCAGTTGCGGTCAACGGCCCTTTGATGTCACAATTTCCCATTAACGCGTACGCACGTTGGCGGCTGATTAAGACGCCGCTGTTCTAGGGGTCGCATTCGGAAAAACATTATAATTAATACTTTGCTGATCGTTTAAAAACCATTTTTTCACAAAAACCTCAGGTTTATTTTCCAAAAGCACTTAGCTACAGGGAATGAAACCTTGACGTTTATCTTATAGACTTTGCTGTAAGGATTCAATTAGGGTTTCAAAGTTATGTTTTTTTTCTACGCAATTATGCGTTATTTTTACAGTATTTATTGAATCAACTTGAGAATTGTGATAACTACATATAAAGATCAGTGTTTCGTTAGCTTATATTAATGGAATAACGATTATAGCTATTTCCTTGCTAGATGTTTGTTTAAAAAAATTGAGAAATACAAATAGTTAAAACTGCTTACGACATTTATTAATATGTTGAAAACTATACGTCAAGTTTACTTCTACAATACATTATCTGTTTCATATGGCATAAATTTTAAAACCTCGGTATATTAAGTTAGTTTTAAGTTTTTGATTATGTCGTATACTACCACAGCTCACCGAACACGTAAAACACGTTATGATAATCACTGCATGGTGAGCTTAATTAATTTAAAATGCAGTTAACGTGGCACACATTTCAGGAGATGTAAGTTTTGTCTGGACTACTTATTTACTTGTTTTGGGAAATCAGAGCTCTAAATGTTTATAAGGGCAGTTGATAAAAATTTTTTTTTCCTTGCTGAGAGAGAAACGTGAAGTCATTAAACAACGACGAACCTTCGAAGTGATAAACACGTATCCACAAATAGAATCGCGATCATCAACTTTGATTTGCACGGCGCAGTAAAGCGTTCTTCATTTCAAGTGCGACGGACTCGTTCGTAATCCACCGCGCTGGATTCGCAAACACAAATTTCCCGGAAACCAAATGATTCAAAGACGGCTTCGTTTGCGCGAACAAGAGGGGTTTGTGGTGTACACCATTCGCGGTTTATTCACACTTTTTGAATCAACCCCACGTATCACGCGTTTGGGTTTTCTTCCTCATTATGTTATGTATTACAAGCGTTTTATACTAGTGTAACTTAAAAGTACCTTAGTCGCGGTTGAATTAAGTTTCAGTCGTATTTTATCTATAAATTACAATATTTCATTTATAACTGATATGAATATAGACGGAGATGACATAGGTGTGTTGGTAATGCCTGGTAAGAAATAATTGTTATGCCAAATATTATTACACTTGCTACACACGCACGCGGCGGTGCGTCGGCCCGCTGGTGTAATTTCTGAAGCTTTGTTTCCACGTGTGAGGCGGAGGAATATCCTGGAAGTACAGCTCGGGCACGACTTCAGAAAAGTTGCAAGTAACCGTGAATGGAGTCTCACCGCGTGGTCAGGGGTCGTTGCCAGGGGAGGGAGGACTCGGCTGGGCCCTCCCCTGGCAACGGCAATAGCACGTGCCACCCTGCATTAAAAAAAAAAGTGGATGTTTTCTTTATATACAAATTAGCAAGAAGAGCTGAACAGGAAGTAAAAGCCGTGCGGTGCGGGAAATAAGGCTGGTTTACGAGATCAGTTTCGGATGGGGTGGCGTGGTCGGCACTACCGACGGTACGATGTTTATCTTCCTTCCTTCCCGCGCTCATCCCCAGATCCCGTTGCAAACGAGGACGACAGCGTGACGTGAGGGTTGCCGTCTGTTTCTCCCTGCCGTGCTCGTGTGTTCCAGGGAGCCACGCGACGGGGAGACGGACGCGCGCGCCGTGACGGGGAAGGTTTGCAGGACGCGGCCGAAGCTTCGCCAAACGTGAGTGACGCGCGGGAAGCCGAGACGATTTTCGCGAGTGGAACTATCGGACAAGAGAGCGGCTCCAAACCTCGCCCTGTTGTAAAAATAGCGAGGGTTGAGAGGGCCGTAAAACCCCCCCTCCCCTCCTCTAAAGTCTGCGGACGGAGACTAGGAGACGGCGGCTGAGTCAGCAGAAATAAAAAAGAAAATAGATAATTCGGGAGTGCGTCAGTCCCCCATTTGCAGACCACCATCGCCAACCGCGTTTCACTGGCTGCCAGGGACGGACGGGACGATGGTCCAGATCGACTGTTGGTGGTCCTCTCGCGAAACTTTATCCCAAGAAGAGCGCACGCGTAGAAGTACGCAAATTTCGGGAATTATTTCCGGCAACAGCGCAAACTTGTCAGTTCTTTACACACCCGGGCCATAATTGCGAGTTGTCGAAAATTCACCAATGGATCCTCCAGTGGTGAATGTTCTGGTGTGCACCCTTCTGCAAGTTTGAAAGCAATGGTAGGGAAATATACGAAACCAAAATTAATATTAATAAGACTAATATGAGTTTTGTTCAGTGTAAATCGTCTTATGATGATGAGTTTTTCATAGGAAGCTAAATAATATGTCAGTTAAAATTTAAAGGGAGAGGGAAGGTAAAAATTTATTCATGGGAGCCTGGCTTCCTTGTCCCCTTCCCTATTGGCTATAGGCTTGGGCAGAGGGCTTATGTCAGCCGCGCAGTAACCAGTCTGAGTCTTAAAGCTGAACGGCTATTTGCCGAAATAGCTTGTCGGAACAACATACACGAGTGAAGCACTTTTACAAATTTTAATTTAATCAAACTGCACTACAAATTGGTAGAGGAAGTACATAAACATGTCAGAGTACTTGTTGGCGTAACAGCGTTCCAACTTCAAACCCTAATCCACGTCGTTTCCGATAGTCGTGTTGGCAGAAAAGCAGTTCAATGTTGGGACACGGAGACTGGTTCTGGGCAGCCAGCGAGATAACTCTACTCCATGTTTATTCCGCGGGTAAGTTGCCAAGGCACGGAATGTAGTGCTCGCCTTCCCATCACAGCATCTGAAAACTCCGCTACGGCCAGCTAGCGATGCTTTACGTAATTGGGCTCACGGTAAGCAGACAAGTGAATGACAATCGCNCATGATAATGCGAAAGGGACGATGCTCAAGTGGTCCAGCCACTCGCCGCTTCATTGTCGCTGCCTGAGCTTGGTGCCACCTCCCGCCGCCAATGAGATGACACACTATCCGTTGGTTCATCAGCCATCGCAAGACATCACACGATCCACCCGTCCTTCTACGAGAAGCGCAAGTCGACTCGATAGCTACCATAAACGGTTCGTTCCGAAGGATTATCTGCGACCCGTTTCTGACGAGGGTAAGTATTTCGCAACAGAATATCGTCTCTGTGTCGATAAAACTTTTTTCTGACGTAGAATGAAGTGGAATGTGTGAGCGCTTGAAATTCTCCGGCCTTGCGGAAAAGTCACCGTAATAGCATAATATGGAAAAAGTGTTATAATTATTTATTAATACTGTTTCTATTAAACATTTCGTGGAAGTATATTGAAGAAAAATAAGAAAATAACAAGAAGTGCTCACTCGTAGGTGCCAAATGAAGAATTACGGTATCGCTACACAATGAAGTTCCTTGCTTATGGTGTCGTCGAAGAACAAGTGACCTGTCATCGGGTTCCTAAAACTCGTCGCACGTCACAACACCAATCTTTCGGTCATTTACCGACATTCCTTCTCAGGAAGATTATTCGACGACCAAACGCGGCGCTCACGTAACTCGAGTGTATGACTGCTTCTCTCCGGATAATAACGAAGTCCGTAATGTCATCTCCCGTGGGCGGCGATAGAGTCGGTGAATTATCAGCAGTGGTACTCGACATTCCTGGTGTTACGTTCGAATTCCATTTCGTGTGCTAATATTAAAGTTACCTTCGGGCAGGTGCGGCGGAAGGTGGTCGTCATTATAGGGTCAAGAAGATTAAAAAAAAAAAAAACCTTTTCGCTTTTTTACATGTTTTTAAAATATCACAATAAAAATTCTTACTAGCGTTTTTAATGCTGAGGCTTCCTAAAAACTTACATTATACACTGAAGAGCCAAAAAAATTGGTATAGGCATGCGTATGCAAATAACAGAGGTATGGAACCAATCAGAGTAACGCGATGCGGTCGGCAGCTATATCGGTTACTGCTGCTACAATGGCAGGTTATCAAGATTTAAGTGAGTTTGAACGTTGTGTTATAGTCGGCGCACGAGAGATGGGACATAGCATCTCCGTGGTAGCAATACCATTTGAATGTTCGCATACGACCATTTCATGAATGTACCGTGAATATCGGGAATCCGGTAAAACATCACATCTTCGACTTCGCTGCGGCCGGAAAAAGATCGTGAAAGAACGGGACAAACGACTACTGACGAGACTCATTAAACGTGACAGACGTGCAACCCTTTCTCAAATTGACGCAGATTGTATTTGTGGACTGCCCTGTAGGATTCATGTTGTGAAATGCCTCCTGCATACCTTCAGACATTAGTCTAGTCCATGCCACGTCGTCTTGCGGCACTTCTGCGTGCTCGGGGGGCCCTACACGATATTAGGCAGGTGTACCAGTTTTTTTGGCTATTCAGTGTAAATATACACTTCTTTTTATTTTAACATGATAACTGATGTANTACCTTCAGACATTAGTCTAGTCCATGCCACGTCGTCTTGCGGCACTTCTGCGTGCTCGGGGGGCCCTACACGATATTAGGCAGGTGTACCAGTTTTTTTGGCTATTCAGTGTAAATATACACTTCTTTTTATTTTAACATGATAACTGATGTAGTTTATAAACAAATGTGTTCTAGGAATACTGTACTATTCTGCTAAAAGCATAAAAATTAAAAAAAAAAGTTTGAAAATAATACTCAAATTTGTTTTTAAAGTCAAAGTTTCAGCACGTGTATATTATTCCTTCCAATAATCTGTCCCTTTCAGCAGATTGTTAGGGGGTCATATGACCCCCCTGACCTACTGGTTTCGCCGCCCTTACCTTCGGGTGTCACACCGGCGATTGCTTGCTCCGAAGTTCTGGAATGCCTCAGCGAGCACTGAGATGGTAAACAGATATTTAGGAGTTTACTACGCTTGCTATTAGTGATGGGCATAATCGAATATTTCTAGGAATCGAATGTATTATATTCGGAATNTTTTTTTGCACGAACTGCTTCGGTTAGCGTCATTACATTAAGATAAGAAGTTGCAGTGGAGGGTCGGCGAATGCCGATTCCAGTCAACTAAAACAATACCATAGGAGTCAACAATAGACACGAAACAGAGTATTCATGTATATATGTACTGAACAAACAAAATTTTAGAACTTTATTTAGTTAGTTCCCCCCAGGTACAAAGCACATCAAAGAATTTAACGATTGCAACACTGCTGCTGGTAAATGGACAGCCATCCATACAGCGCTTCAACTTTCTTTTTAATGAAAATATCAAACATGTTCACATTTCATTCAAAACCAACGAAAGAACACACATTTCAAACCGTGGCTGTTGGTTTTTTTTAATGCCTCGCACGTAAGACCATCATTTCTTAGCTCTCCGACATAACTATAAACTTCTTTTAAGACACCTGTACCTCCTCATGCACATAACCCCGAGCGCGATGGTGCATGTGGTGAACCACTACGGCGTTGGGGCGCTTAATTCTATTGGTAATATCACCGTTAGTACTTCCCTGATTCTCCGCCTGAAAAGCTCAAAACAGCTCTTTCGCTTACATCTGTTGTCTTTATATTTCCGTCCACATCCGTACGACGTAAAACCTGAAGTTTCTGTTTACAGTTTTNTCGCTTACATCTGTTGTCTTTATATTTCCGTCCACATCCGTACGACGTAAAACCTGAAGTTTCTGTTTACAGTTTTCGCCGTGTGGGGAGTTCGGAGGCGAAAGTCGTCACACTGAGAGATTTATTTCGTCACTAGAGTTGTGAAAACTTCGTGGCTCGGACAAACGATATGTTATGTACCTGTCTCGACACCTTGGTAAATTTCCTCTGATAGAGTTTTAAAAGGNACTTCGTGGCTCGGACAAACGATATGTTATGTACCTGTCTCGACACCTTGGTAAATTTCCTCTGATAGAGTTTTAAAAGGCACTAGAATAAACTGAGTTTACAGAAACTATGTATTTTTTTAAATAATAAAACACGGGCGATACGAGAAACAAAACGTAAACAATCGTCCACATTTCCTCTGGTCATGCAATTTTGACACTTATGAGAGCAGTTCTCGAGTCAGAGTTGAGGGTGAGAGCAGAAGATCCAAATCAGTGTACGTCTTCATGAGGTTGAGAAGACCCATCCAAATTCGATTTTTTTTTTTTTTTTTCACAAATTTTTGTAATCAGACTTCATGACCAAACATTAAAAATTCAAATCTTGACAAGGCACAGAGGACTATTTAAGAGCTACATCCGTATTTTCCTTTATGAGACAAAANATTAAAAATTCAAATCTTGACAAGGCACAGAGGACTATTTAAGAGCTACATCCGTATTTTCCTTTATGAGACAAAAATATCAGATGAGTGGATCTTTCGTTACGATTATAGATGTGGAACGAATACTGGGAGAAAGAGAAGTAAGATTTCGAAATAACTGTTGTGAAAGGTGCCTTGATAAGCTTGGTTTTCAAGTTTTTTATCTGTAAATTAAGTTATGGAGGAATACGAGATGTAATGTTGTTCGGGAGCAGAGTTATTAATTGTTTGTGAACCTATTTACCATTCACAACGCTATGAGGCGAGCACGTTGTCATAAGAAGAGATATATTTCAAGACCGGTTTTCAGGAATATTGGTTCTTTTGATTGCGATGTTGCTAAAGATGATAGTGTGTTTGTGAANATATTTCAAGACCGGTTTTCAGGAATATTGGTTCTTTTGATTGCGATGTTGCTAAAGATGATAGTGTGTTTGTGAAGCAAGTTACTGCAGCAGAAGAGAGTTTCATTCTACTGAGTTTTATGTGCAGGTGTTTGCTTTGCAAGGAATGACTGCACACAGTGGATCTAGTATTCTGGAGGTTTGCTTCTACAGACATCCTCACAACAGTACAGTGACTAGTGTTAATTATCATAGTCAAATAGATTCAAGAGAAATTTTATGTTTGGAAGACGTTTGCTATTAATGAGCTTGTTGCTACTTCCAATTCTGTTATTTCTATTTCCCCGTCTCCAGTACTGTAAAAATGTTCCTATGAACTCATATGCTACAACGCGTTGTTATCGAGTTACAGGACGTGCACTGGCCACGTCACAGGCGATGCTCGAAGTGTCCGCCATGGGCAGCACTGCATGCGTGGCAGCGCCTTATCACGGACTGGAGAAGCAGCTCGACGACACCTGGGTCATGTCGAACAACTGCACAGGCGTCATTGATACGCTGTTCCAAGTCGCTGCCGTCGTTATCCGGCGTAGCATACACCACATTTCTCATGTTTCCCCCACGGCTAATTGTCCAGTGGATTGAGGTCAGGAGACCGGGCCGGCGAATGCACTGGACCGCGACGCCCGGTGGAACGTAACAACGCGGTAAGTGGCGATGGTGATACATGCTACCACAACGTGCAGCGCTTGTAACTAAATAACAACGCTTTGTGGAGCATATGTTCATACGAGCATTTTAGCTTTTTTTTTTTTATCGCAGGAATTACCTCCCGAAGTTTATTACAGTGGTTTAGATTCATCCTGTATATGTGAACCCAAGTTGTCCGGGATCTCTCCCCTTTAAAGCTACGGGTGTGCGCAAAATTGCATTTCAGCTCTGATATTTTCACGGTGAGTGCGATGAAGTTAACTGGGAACGACTACGCTATAATCTTCCCTTACAAGGCCAGATCGTGGCTTACGCTTCGAGGGAGGGATTTTTTTTGAGAGGGCGGGTTTCTGAAGGGCGCGCCTGTGGTCTGACTGCTTTCAAAAGGCTGTATCATTCATAGACGAAGGGACTTCCTGTGTGCACGCCACCTCAAAGCCGCCTCACAGCCATTATCCGACACAATGTCAAGTATAAGTCACAAGCTATTTTTTGTCATGCGAACATTAAAAAAAAATGCCAGGCACCCCCTGCGAGGGTCGACGTCCCCACACAATTTCGCCCCACACCTGTCAATCAGTGGAAGGGTTACGTGCAAAGGAAATAGGACCAACCTGCAATCGATTCATTCTGTTAACCACCTCTAAACTGAATGCTTTTTTTTTTGTATTTATTGCTTCTTGTCAAGGGGTGCCTTACAATATTGTTTATTATCCAAACTGTCTAGCCACAACGTCTTTAAGTGCTCGAGATTCTTCGGGCCTCAAACCAGTCTCTCAGTGGTCGTACCATACAACCGTACGTACGGTACACAGGAAAGGTTTTTTGAATTGCAGTAAGAAGTTTGCATAGACTTCTTAATTCGGGGTTTTCTGTCCATCTACAAAGTCAAAATTGTCCGATGCCGGAAAGCCAATTTTTTTTCATTTCGTATAATTTCTTTCGTAATGGCCTTGCGCAAAAAATTTCAAGCCAAACATTGAACATGCAATTGTCTTTGAAATGTGTGCACTAAGTTTTTGCGTACATGTTGTTCCTTGCAATAAACTTGCGTTAAGTGGCAACAAATGTTAAATAATCACGCACATAAGAAACTTATTTTTTGAGTAGTTAAACATTCTTGAAATAAGTTCATGAACAATCACATCTAGTCGCTGGGTTAAGCCAGGTTAAAAATTGGAATGATGGAATTTACAGGCATGAATAATCGGTTTCCCTGCTGTAAAACAGTTGCGTTGGTGTAACCAGCCTTACAAAATTTACAATGAAAGAGCTGCAACTACAATATCCCACAATGGAAGGTAGAGGAAAATGAAGCGCTGGAAAAATCAAGTTGTAAATCCTGGGAAAATTTTACCCAAGATCTTAGACGAGAGCTTAAGAAGTCGAAGAAAAGGTAAACCCTGTTATGTGACTGAGTGAATAGTAGGGTACAATATATATATATATATATATAGACACACACACTAGCTGTGCCCGCGGCTCCGCTCGCGTGGACTACAGAAGTATTGCGTAGGTTTTTTTTAAATAAAGTTGAATTTTATTTATTGTTAATTTTCTATACTCTATACGTATTATAAAACTCAACGTCTCGGTGAATAAAATGGTAAAAACACTTATTATTTTTTCTCTGTTATAAATAGATATATGCTACCGTGGAGTTTTTTAAATTTTTTTTAGGTGTTTTTATTCTACACAATTCTTTACTACATGATATTGTTCCGTCTTTAACAGTTTAGAGAGCGCGCTGGTGGCAAACTTTTCTCCGACTTGATTCACTATTATCGTATGTAAATTTTTTGAGATATCTTCTCACAATAAAAAGTAGCCAATATCACCTTTCAGCCCTCCAACTATTTCTGTGCAAGAAATTACGTCGATCTGTTGCTCGGTTGCGACGTTGCATTGTTATTTCGTTTGCGTACTTTTTCATTTTCCAGTAAGAATTTCCCCGAGGGAATGAGATATTTTCTCGGGATAAAAAGTAACCTATGTCACTTCCCGGCTTTCCAACTATCTCTGTACAAACAATCACGTTGATCCATTGCTCCGTTGCGACGTGAATGAATGACAAACAAACAAGCAAACAAACGAACACACTTGTGCCTTTATAATATTATTTAGGATATATATATATGACATTTTTAATTTTTTTCTCCTCCAGAGCTGTAGATATACAGCTGTAAAATACAAGTATGCTTATTTTGTTTTATGTGCGCCAAACTGTCTGTTGCCTGTTTACTGGGCTAACAAGAAGGTGACTTATCTAGTAATGTAGGTTAAAATCACACCTATGAACCGCTCACACTTTCATTGCTTATTTAGTTTCGAGCCCTGGACTTCGCGGTGTCCGAAGTTAATGCCATAGCATGCGTGTGTGTGCGTGTGAGTATAAACTGAATAGACAGCTGTATCAAAATTACTTTTAGTTAAAAAAAAAAAAATACTCTAACTGGTCGTGCAAGCTGAAATCAAAGTTCCGACACGTATTTTGCGGGAGGCTTTGTGGGGGCAAACACCATATCGACAGAGTAAGGCGCTTCGAATATCGTTGTTTATCGACGGCTCAGTGCCAATAAGTTGGTTGTTCAGATTAGTTCGAATTGTTGAATTTCACAATTTTTATTTTGAAACCATAACATTACATATAAAAAAAAACGAAAGTATAAATTTTGAAAGGCATATTTTTGCTTAGGATTTTCTTCAGTATCGAATTTCCGGTCTCGATTCGGTGGAGAGCATGCACAAGCGATAGGAACTGTGCCTTTGTTAACACACAGAACGCACTCCGGAGAAAATAATTTACGTATGCAAATACTCTCTAAACACAGAATAACGAAAACTGATTGACTTGCTGAATATTACAGTGGATGAATTTCGTTGAGGATTTTGGAAGTTCGCTGTAGGCCTTCGTAGCTTTCGTAGCGTTGTAAAATGACGAATACTCGTGAAAACTATCATTCTCGTAAATTCAAGCCACGAATGTTATTTGAAGCGATTTATTTGCAATAATATCAAATAACTCAAAGGCATTACATTTAATTGCGCAGAAAATACCTCTGATAAATAAAATTTCAATTTAGTAAATAAGTGAAAATAAATCACAACATTCGTTAAATTTCTTTATGTGGTGGACTGCACTGAAAAACAATATCATCTACCTCTGAAAATAATTTTTTATAGAAATTTAATTTAATCATTTATAAAAAAAATTTTACAGCGTGACGCATTTTAATTACATTGAGGAATAATGTTATCCAATATGTTAAACGTCTTCATTTTATATTTGAATGAAATACCATTCAACTTGTAAACATTACTTGTAAGTACCCTTTCCTTGAACAAAATAAAATTTAGTTCGCATTGTTTTTGAGTTACGTCATGTCAAAATCACAAACTTCGTGATTTTGGAACGTACACATAAGATGAACGATAGCGTTTACAGAAAGCTTAACTAGGGTAACTTCACGTCTTAATTCATTTTAAGGTGTGCGTAGTTAAGTTTATTTAACGAAATGTCATAGACTGCTACAAATAAAATTTTGCAAAAAAAGTAGTATTTTAAGCAATAAAAAAAAACATTGTGCGTTTAAAGATTTCTTGAAGTAGCTCATGGTTTCTTACTTTACTGTGAATTGCCTAATTTTGGTGAGTAAGTTAGCTTTCATTATTTTTACGTTTCAAAAACACAAAATATGCTGTCTAAAATAGTTTTATTCGAGGAAATAGTATTTGTAAATAATGTCTACAAGCTGAACAAGATTTTTAACAGATATAAAGTCATGACATTTTTGGTGACAAAAGAGGAATCAGCCATCTTGATTTTGCGGAATTTGCACTACAACATGCATCACAGATTTTGTATTTCATTTAAGGCATCGACAAGGCATTGGGCATTGATTTGCATGTCCCATTGAATATGCATTGCCATGACTGCTATTGTCATGGCAATGAATATTTAATGGGATAGCTGTCATAGTTTCCGTAATCGGTAGGAAGAAAAAAATCACTTATTTCTCGCTAGTCAAAATTCAATACAGCCAGTGCAGTACAACTAATTTCATAAAGCTTGAGAAGCTGTTATTTATGCTGTGCCGTGCGAAATTTTTGTTTAAACATTTTTAAACGAGACCTGTGGTATGAAAGAATAAATCCAAGATGGGAGGGACTGAACTTCCTTCATAGCACGCGGCCCCGGAAATTTTTTTTGTTCACGTTCGAGGCACGGCGATACGGGTGATAATAACACATGCGACCAACGCCCTATCGCTCCTACGTGCAAGGCGCTGAACCCGGCGTGCAGCGCTTCCGTTGTCACGCTTTCCGGTGCAAATTACAGTAGATCTGTAACAGTGGGATTTTATCGCATGCCGTGGATCTTCATTTAAACTGCGACTGAGCCCTTTTACTTTTCTTCTGCCTCCTAAGGAAACTGTGCGGGCTAGCTCTAAAAAAAATGCATTTGTTCCCATTTTCACAATTTTTTTTAAATCTTAAAAATACAATTAACATGATAAAAACACCAAAATGTACGGGCTTAGATAAGTGGTTTTTTTTTTTTTTTTTTTNTGACTTTTCTCGTAAAAATCGGAGCACACAGTAGACTCCAATACTATATACACACCTCAGCTGTTGTTATACCTCCATTGGCTGCTGGTGCCGTGTCCGTCTTTGACCAAGCCACTCAGGACTAAGTAACTCCGACACTGAACCTTCGTGATTCGTGTACAAAAGGTTAACACTGTCCAGAACATCTTTTAGCCAATCAAAGAAGCTGGACGACCCTACAATGCTTTGGACTGTATCTTGTCCCGAAATCTTTTCGCGAAATGTCACTGCCCCTAGTAATAAGTGCCATCCAACGAATTCACATAAACTATTCCCGTACTACTAACTCTTTAACGCCCTGGAGAATGAACTAGATAACGGGTCTTTACAGCTATTTTCCGTACCTGTTCTAAACTGATACAGTTACAGACTCGTATCTGATACGAACTATCTGATACTTTTGGTATCAGGTACAGGAATTCACAAGTGCGTCGCCACTTCGCCAGTCTCTCGGGTAGCCTTGTTCCTGCATGTTGTCAGGTACAGAATATCAGGTAGGCGAAAATTGCCCATTGTACCAAGTAATTTCCTATAAATCCAAATTTCATCTCCTAACTGAAGCTTGATCTTCTTTCGAGAGTACAAAGTAGGAGACGAATAAAAACTGATAACAGAATATTTATTATAAACAGTTTCATGTAAGGTAAAGTCTTCCAACATATAACATCACGAAGTTCAAATGAAGACAAGTTAGTAAAAGAAGGATTCGGAGCATTGTGACACCTGCCAGTGTACTGTATTCTCATTCTATGGTGTACTTCTTCGATTGTTCTGTATTGTCATTCTACAATGTAGCTTTATTATTGGAATATTACACATGTATTTGTAATTGTAATATATTGAAGTCGTATTTATGTGCAGTGTTTATGTTGTGAAGAGTCATTAATGCTTTGAAATGATGTTATGTACTCACCAGTCAAGTACGTCTTTTGAGGTGGTGTATTATGTGGTACATGTTACAATGAAATAAAGTATGGATAAGAACAAGAGCATAAAAAAATACTTGTTTCAGAGGAGATAATGAACTTACTATACGTAAATAGTTTGAACTAAAACTTAGCGCAGTCCCCGAGTTTAAACCAAGTAATTGGATTTCGACAGTGTACTCATTTACGGTACTTGATATCATAAACTAAACATGAGCTGGACCGATCTCGCTGGCTGCGCACAACCAATCTCCGTGTCCCAACATTGAACTGCTTTTCTGCCAACACGTGTAGCGAAAACGGCATGGCTTGGATTTCAGGTTAGAAAACTGATTTGTGATGTATGTATACTTCCTCTGACCAATTCGTAATGCAGTTTGATTAAATTCAAATTAGTAAAAGTATTGTATTAATATAACAGTGCTTGTCAGTTAAAAATTAAAATATAAACAAAGACTTTCATCACTGTTGACCTTGTGACTTTGACAGTTGTGTTCTTTTGAGGTAGGTCAATGTTGGG
>NQII01008528.1:24885-56050 GCA_002778355.1 Clitarchus hookeri | reverse complement strand
TATATATATATATATATATATATATATATATAAATATTGCCAAAATGATTCATTCAAACATTGTCTTGATCCGTATGTACGTTCGCGATCAACAAATGTCCGTTCCTGGAGCTTATTGCCCATAATTATCACACTCCATTTCTACGAAATGGTAAACGCGTTTAACAATTTAAAGCTAGATAGTTCTTAGTGTTTTAAAAACTAAATCTCAGTTACTATATCTGGTACATTTGGATGATTTTAAAAGCTATGTTTTACTCTTTTTTTTTTCTTCTAATATCAGCGTTGACGAAGAAACCTTTATAAGGAATTAATCAGCTGCGCCAGTAAGTTTCAAATTTCCGTGGTTTTTATCTAACCAACAGACTGAAGTAATTTTTTTTTTAAACGGCACCGCGAAAGCCATATTATAGATGCCCGTCATGCGTAACGCGTTTCAGCTTAGTTTTTTTTTTCACCCCCCACAAGAGCTCGGAATAATCTGATAATCCCGTGGAAAGTGCATATTGCAGTAACGGCGGGGGCCTCGCTGGGGGACAGGGGTTGATATTTAACGCGGCTGTCGCCGTGTTGTTGGAATAGCGGCTATGCACAGTGAAGCCCAGGCGGGCGGGCAGTTGTTGAGGGCAGGAGTACTCTCTCCCCGCCTAGATAATGCTAAAATATGCAGATTGAACGGGACCCCCCCGAGGCTTTTGCGCATATTTAAACGCCGGGCAAGGTAATTCAATTAAGGCTTTATATGATAGTGTACTCGCCCGGAGGCGGAGTTTACCGAAAACTTTATCGTTAACGGTAAAAAAAAGAATCCTTTTTTAAATACATCTATCGCCGGTGGAGGGGAGGGAAGTGGTTGCTGAAATGTTGCAAAAAAAAANAAAAGAATCCTTTTTTAAATACATCTATCGCCGGTGGAGGGGAGGGAAGTGGTTGCTGAAATGTTGCAAAAAAAAAATTTAAGAAGACAAACACGCGCCTCTATGCGAGAGTCGTCCAGGTAAGGGCGAGTTTGGTATTTCCCCGGAAGTGGAGAGAGTTCACTAAAGGCATTAACTTGGGATTACGACATGAAAGTTAAGCGTGATTGTTCGACTACAGGTGTCCTATGCAAGAGTAGGAACTCTACGTGGATACGTACAGAAATAAAAAACACGCATTTGCACGCTAACGTCTTCAAGTAAAACACTCACGTGTAATCTAATTNTCTTCAAGTAAAACACTCACGTGTAATCTAATTTTAGCTTCTTTATGAAAGCTAACCGTCATACATGGCGGGTTCATCGACGACTAAACACAAGGACATAGGAGCATTTGAAAAAGATTTTTATTTAATTAGTTAAAAGGCGTTATCGTTATTTCATAGGTTCGTCTCGTTTGGCTAGAAACTTAAGCGCTATAGAGAGAAGAAATATTTGCGTGTGTTGCATTGTTTCCCAGATGTTACAATTTNGAAACTTAAGCGCTATAGAGAGAAGAAATATTTGCGTGTGTTGCATTGTTTCCCAGATGTTACAATTTAAATTAACTATTAGCATTTTCGTCGCACTACTTTTTGCATTTGCACACAAATCACATGGAGCAGGATTTTAGTTTGGTGCCAATNAATTAGCATTTTCGTCGCACTACTTTTTGCATTTGCACACAAATCACATGGAGCAGGATTTTAGTTTGGTGCCAATGAAAACACTGATACCAACTTTACTGAAATATTTCATCTGAATGTAAATTAACTATTAAATTAACATCGATGTCTGGGTGTACACTTCGCAAAGCTGATGATAAAAATATTGCTGTCAAAAATATAAATCTTCTATAGGATGTGTACAAATAACTGTTCAAATAAATGTATACAATTATCTCACATGCTTGATGACCATACATAAATTTGGCTTAATATTATTATTTCACTCAAAGTATTAAAGTGGAAAAGAAATGAGTACGTTTAAAATTATATATATTACCTTAATCGATGTTCTCTGGTACTCTTCCCCAGTACTACATTAGCAGTCAAGAAGAATATTATAACAATTAAATCCCCAAATAAAAGAAAGTCTCTGCAACTTTTCTAGTAATCGTTAGTTAATTAGTAATAATTGCAGAATTTTTATTTGTAGTGCACGGGCGAATGTTTCACTGTGAGTAGGTTTTGGAAAGTTAAAAATAAAATAATACACCCGCAATACTCTTCTTGTATTAATTTGCATAGTAGTATCACANTAGGTTTTGGAAAGTTAAAAATAAAATAATACACCCGCAATACTCTTCTTGTATTAATTTGCATAGTAGTATCACATAAAATTAATGGTGCTTTTTAATGAAAATCTTAACCACTATTGAACTTATTGTACAATCTCAGTTGTTATTATAATTATTTTCATCTGTGCACAGACGTATTATAACTATGCCCTACATTCTGTGTTATTTTTCTTTTTTTTTTTTATAAAATTTGCGGACGATTTGGAACATTTTTGGTTTTTATGATAGCGTTCATTTGCATACCGTATGCAAACCTATTAATTTAATTTAATTAGTAATTTTATTTTGATAACAAGTGTTAAAATATCTATTATACAAATTGTTTCGGAATTTGTAAAGAACGCAATTCATCACAGTAATTCCGGACTGCAGTATGTTGAAAAAAAAACTCAAAATATCTCCTAGTACGTGTAATTCACATAAATGATATACATTTATCAACACGAGAAATTTTTTCACGTACATACACCCTGGCATAAACATGTATTATTTTTCTCTTTATAACGATAATTTTGTGCGGCCCCTCATTTCATTCTGTGAAAATAATGCATACATGTGTATCATCGGAAAAAAAATTAACTGATATTTTTGCTCTATCTAATACTTAGAGCGCTTGCTTCTAATATTCAGATCTTTAAGTTTTTCCGGTTTACAAAAGTAAAGTACATTTTTGTTACGCACGCAAACTAACTTCGACAAAGTTCTTGCTCTCCTGTACTGAATACTTTCGAAATGCCAAACTCTCGTCTCCTCTTTGTGTAGCACTATTTGTTTTCCCTTGGGATTTCCTGAGTTAGCTTTCTTTTTAATTTTACGTTTCTGTAACTTCTGGTGAGCCCCTGATCAACTTGAGTTCACGTGAGGCAATATTCTAGTGTTCAGAATTAATAAGTTTCATGTAAAAACTAATTGTCTCCATGGCTTGAATGACCGAAAATAATCACAGTGGTTCTTAATGGTGGTTTACCTTAATGGATACAGCCTCCCAATACCCTAGTTTGGAGTAATGATTAATTGCTATAAATACGAGTATGTGTATGCAATTGAGCAGTTATTTCTGTATAAAGTATTTTAAAACTTAAACTCTATCAGGTGTCTGAAAACCTAAAACCTACGCACAGAAATAAAAACATTTAAATGTATATTCTATACTTATAATTAAGATTGATTCGTGTTTATGGTAGACTATAATTAGAGGTATTGATTTTTAAAATTTTTGGTGTCTTTTAAGGACCATGAAACTGATTTTCACCAATCACTTGCGAATGATAATACTATAAAAAGGATGAAGAATAGAAGTTATGAAAGTAATACAATTGTTAGAAAATATTCAGCGACTAATGAAATTATAAACATATTTACTTTGGATCCATCATTACGTAAAAAAATTGAAGTAATAAATTATATATGACTACAATTTTCTAACTGTTTCTTCTTGTCTTACGTTTGCTACTTAACCACTAAGTAAATTTTTTCATCATAAGGTAATTATTTACGGCGGAGAAGTCTGGTTAAATCGAATTTAAACAAGAATATCGTATTCATTTTGCTTATGGATCAGTGGTGAACTACTTTTTGAATTTATTAAGTATTTACCTCAATATAAATTTATATTTCCATTCAAAACAAACAAATCAGTTTTTCTCTTCCTGTCATTTCTAAATACACTCGCAGTAACACTTATACTGACGCAAGTTTTATTTTATTGCCAAATATATTCATTGAATTATAAATATTACTTATTTATTTACTACAGCAAATAACACTGAATTGTTACTTATTTTTGCAATCTGAATTATTTATGGATAGCAGAGACTTTCGTCGAGGATGTACACAAAAGAAATATTTTCATATAGGTGACGATAAAAATTCCTTCTAAATTATTGTTTTGGAATTCCGTGTATCTTAATCGGTGTGAATGCCAATATTCCATATAAGACGTGCCCACATAGAAGTGCCGTTTTTCTTCTAAGTTGGTTTTAGTGGTCTATGGCACAGATGTACCTTCCTAACATGTCCATGTATATCTGGTAAACACATATCCTAAAGATGAAGAAAACGGCATGTAGTAGTCACTTGTATGTTTGGTTACTAGAATATTAATAAATAATTCCCATCGTGGATTTAGAAATTTTTTTTTGTTAATTATTTACTTATTTTCAACCCGACGCCTTTGCTATTTTATGTATCATATCAGAATGAACAAATCTTTATAGTATAATTTTCACACACTATTAGATCGCACATGAGCTATTATTTGATTTGCATACTTAGCTGAGACAAACGTGGTTGTGTACGAGGGCTTGTATGCAATCGTGTAATTAACGACAATTATCAGCCTTACCTTAGAAGACAATTTTCAACGCAGGTTTCGATGTTCCAGATGGAAACAGCGGTAAAGTTGTGGCTCTTTGTAACGTTATTTTTAAAGACGTGCACGTTTAACGGAGCACGAGAAACCCTTTCGTTGCCTTGGCGACCGTAATAACCAAACAAGAAGTTATTCTGGATAGCGATCCGAGACACTTTCCGCCCATTTACCGTATTTTTGGAATCGAGCGTTTTAAACTTATGCCCACGTTAACTGTATGAATTGCTTCTTTGCTCAACTTTGGAGAAAAAAAAATACCCACGCGTTAAGTACTTTGTATCTGAAAATTTTCACAAATTTCAACCATCCAATACTTTAAACTTTGAACACCTGTACATTTCTACTTTAGCACGAAGTTTAGTTTTTAACACTAAAAACCGCTGTTTTATAACCACGTAAAATAAAATGTATTAATTAACCTTGGATGGAACGCTTTCTTATCGCGTATTTTCGGCTGGTGTGATGTTCGTTGCTATCTCCACCAACACAACACAGCACTGCACCGCAACGCGAAATGACAGTGACATCACGATCGCAGAAGACAATCAAGCAACGACACTGCCCCGCACCGGTTCGTTATAGCGGGGCCCCTAGTCTTGATAGTATATTTGCTTTTTAAACTCACCGCGTACACTCGAGGCTCGCCATGTCCGACGTGCATTGCGTCCGTTACGGTTCGCTGCACGTGCCTCGGTTTACGTTCAATGGAAGTCGCGGTGATGCAGTCATTTTTTCCAGTGGCCAGCGAAAGACCCGGTCTCTCGCCACGGCGAAATGGATCGGATCCCCAGCGGGGCCGATCCCGGAGTTTCCGTGCGTAGGGAACATGACGTGCGGTGTGGCTGGGTTTTCAGAGTTACCTCCGTCAGTGCATTCCGTCGCTGCCTCGTCCTCTCCTCGTACCGCCTTTATCGGTGCTAGGGTCGGCCATACACGCTGCCTTCCCAAATCAACTTTATACCCAGTTGGTATAATAGAAGGCGTAACCTACTAATTTTCTATAATAGAAGTTCACTACCGTTGCATATATAGTGCAAAGAGAAAAGTAAAAAAAAAACCATTAGAACTTACTCAGAATTCACAAGCAGTCTGCAAGTAGTAAGGAAATTATTGCACTTTCTTAACGGTTTCATATGAATCCTAAAATTCCGAATAGAGTGAATTATTGTAGAGGAAAACAATATAATTATGTTGTTTACAACTGGCTGTGTATAAAACATTATACCTGAATAAGGTACACAAATATCATGTATGGTGACTACTTGTTTTATAGATTTAGATTATGATTAATTATATTTTGCATCTAGCCACTATCAAGCTTGTGTTTTTTGGGTACTTTTACGACTCGAAAATCAAAAAACAAGCTTACACATCCCAAATAATTAAAAATACATGTACATATATATATATATTTTTTAACCACTGAAGTTGCCTATATAAATATGACAAATAAAATCACTTAGAGTTAGATTAGGAAAGAACCACAACTAAACAATGCAGTTAATTTTGAATTCGTTACGCATAGAAAAATTGACTTTGAAAATAGTTTCTTTAAAAAAGTACATACTATAAATAAAAATAAAATTTTATTTCAAAATAATTTAGAAAAAAAATTAATATGGAGACTTTAACACTCGAATAATTTCCAGTTGAGAGGATGGTAACGTGCATCACTCCCTCTAAACTACACGTCTCTGAATCAAATGCCACGGTAAAGGAAGTACACTGAATAGCCAAAGAAACTGGTACACCTGCCTAATGTTAGTAGAGCCCCCGCGAGCACGCAGAAGTGCCACGACGACGTGGCATGGACTCGACTAATGTCTGAAGGTATGCAGGAGGCAATTCACACCATGAATCCTGCAGGGCAGTTCACAAATCCATAGGAGTGCGAGGCGGTGGAGATCTCTTCTGAACAGCACGTTGCAAGGCATCCCAGATATGCTCAATAATGTTCATGTCTGGTGATTTAGGTGGCCAATGGAAGTGTCTATAGTCAGAAGAGTGTTCCTGGAGTCACTCGGCAGCAACTCTCGATGTGAGGGGTGTCGCATTGTCCTGCTGGAATTGTCCACGTCCGTTGGAATGCTCAATGGACATGAATGGGTGCAGGTGATCGGAAAGAATGCTTACGTATCTGTCACCTGTCAGAGTCGTATCTAGACGTATCAGGGGTCTAGTTTCACGCCAACTGCACAGGCCCCATACCATGACAGAGCCTCCACCAGCTTGAACAGTCCCCTATTGACATGTAGGGTCCATGGATTCGGGAGGATGTCTCCATACCCGTACACGTCCATCCGCCAGATACAATTGGCAGTGTTGGCGGGTTCAGGCGAGGCGCAAAGCTTTGTGTCGTGCAGTCAACAACGGTACACGAGTGAGCCTTCGGCTCCGAAAGCCCATATCAATGGGCTTTCGGAATGGTCCGTTGAATAGTTCGCACGCTGGCACTTGTTGACGCCCCAGCATTGAAATCTGCGCCAGTTTGAGAAAGGGTTGCACGTCTGTCACGTTTAATGATTCTCGTCAGTCGTCGTTTGTCCCGTTCGTTCACGATCTTTTTTCGGCCACAGTGATGTCGAAGATTTGATGTTTTACCAGATTCCCAATATTCACGGTACACTCGTGAAATGGTCGTACGCGAAAATCCAAATGTTATCGCTACCTCGGAGATGCTATGTCCCATCTCTCGTATGCCGACTATAACATCACGTTCAAACTCACTTAAATCTTGATAGCCTGCCATTGTAGCAGCAGTATCCGATCTAGCAACTTTACCAGACTCTTGTTGTCTTATATAGGCGCTGCCGACCGCATCGCGTTACTCTGATTGGTCCCATACCTTTTTTATCTGCATACGCACGCCTATACCAGTTTTTTTTGGCTCTCCAGTGTATATAGAGATGAGCTGTTACATAACAGTATTTTTTTTTTCAACTATTTCATAAAGTCTTAGTTATTTGTGATGTGTCAGTTTATTCTTGCGATTATATAAAGTTTTAACATATTTTTTAAGAGAATACCTTATTTTCGCATAAACGATCATATATCACTTTATGTTGTCATTTGAGGTCCCAAATATTGTTTGTCTGAACTCACGGGAATAGCAGATGCTGAGAGCACGTTCTGTTACACTTTCAAACACGCCCGTGGGAATAGAAACTGTTATTCCCGGAGCCAGAACCCACGGGAGGGAACTGAACTGTTACTCTCCGAAGTAGAAACGCCAGCGGAAAATGGGAATGTGAACTCGCGCGTAATTGGCCGCCGTGTAGAGCCGGCTTAACAACATTCGCTGCTAAGCGCCCACTAAAACCTCCCTCTTTCTCTATTCGTGTTTACATTTACCGTATGGCCCATTAAGCTTAGAATTAAAGTTTACGTTTAGTAACTGAACAATTTCGTAGAATTGCCTACTCAGTGTTGCAGTTATTCCGAACAGCTGTGATGACAAAAAAAAGTACTGCAACGCATAATCGGGGTGGTGTGGAGGTACCTTCGATGTAAACTCACATAATCGCTGATTCGCTAATCAGGAGATCTGCGCATGGGCCTCGTGCCTGATTGGCTATTGCACGACGTGGTTGGGATACCACCTGGAAAATTCGTCATTACGTGGCTGATCGACGAACAGCGTTCCTCCATATTGCCGACGCGCGCAGTTCGACTTCCAGATTCTCCCGGTTGTGGCGCCACGTGTTCTGTGGCCCGGGACGCGCTGCAGATCACAGCGTCGTGACGCCCACCGAGGCGACGCCATGCAGTGGTACCCGAAATGCGGAGTATCTGAGTTCGAGTCCCGGCGCTGGCCATCCTGAGTTAGGTCTCCCGTGGGTTCCAAAAAAAAAAGTTATTATGTCAGATGAATACCGAGATAGGGTTATGATACAGGCCGTGGGCGATTCCTTTCATTTTCCATATTGTTCGAGCTAGTGGTTTCACCCTAATGTATGTATATATGTATGTGTATATACATGTACAAACACATTCATGTTTGTGAGAAATGCAACATCATGAAGGAACACGAAAAGCATGGAAGAGAATTGATTATACAAACTACTAATAATATGTTACAAGCAAGCGATCCGTGTTCCATAGTAATGCCACGACAACACTTGCCTAAATATCAATATGCCGTACAGAATGCACGAGCTGTAAAAAGAGCTGCTACACGCTGTGGCATTGAGTTAAGAAGGCGGTGGAAGTATTTATGCGGACTCGTCTGCCAGGCTGCTTACACCCCGATCCCATAGTTCATCGGTGTTGGCTGCTGGGAAAAAAGTCACGAGCTAAGTGCCGAGTGACCGTATTCCAGNAGCAGCAGTAACCGATCTAGCAACTTTACCAGACGCTTGTTGTCTTATATAGGCGCTGCCGACCGCATCGCGTTACCCTGATTGGTCCCATACCTTTTTTATCTGCATACGCACGCCTATACCAGTTTTTTTTTGGCTCTCCAGTGTATATAGAGATGAGCTGTTACATAACAGCATTTTTTTTTTTCAACTATTTCATAAAGTCTTAGTTATTTGTGATGTGTCAGTTTATTCTTGCGATAATATAAAGTTTTAACATGAATATTTTTTAAGAGAATGCCTTATTTTCGCATAAACGATCATATATCACTTTATGTTGTCATTTGAGGTCCCATATATTGTTTGTCTGAACTCACGGGAATAGCAGATGCTGAGAGCACGTTCTGTTACACTTTCAAACACGCCCGTGGNAATATTGTTTGTCTGAACTCACGGGAATAGCAGATGCTGAGAGCACGTTCTGTTACACTTTCAAACACGCCCGTGGGAATAGAAACTGTTATTCCCGGAGCCAGAACCCACGGGAGGGAACTGAACTGTTACTCTCCGAAGTAGAAACGCCAGCGGAAAATGGGAATGTGAACTCGCGCGTAATTGGCCGCCGTGTAGAGCCGGCTTAACAACATTCGCTGCTAAGCGCCCACTAAAACCTCCCTCTTTCTCTATTCGTGTTTACATTTACCGTATGGCCCATTAAGCTTAGAATTAAAGTTTACGTTTAGTAACTGAACAATTTCGTAGNTTCGTGTTTACATTTACCGTATGGCCCATTAAGCTTAGAATTAAAGTTTACGTTTAGTAACTGAACAATTTCGTAGTATTGCCTACTCAGTGTTTCAGTTATTCCGAACAGCTGTGATGACAAAAAAAAAGTACTGCAACGCATAATCGGGGTGGTGTGGAGGTACCTTCGATGTAAACTCACATAATCGCTGATTCGCTAATTAGGAGATCTGCGCATGGGCCTCGTGCCTGATTGGCTATTGCACGACGTGGTTGGGATACCACCTGGAAAATTCGTCAGTACGTGGCTGATCGACGAACAGCGTTCCTCCATATTGCCGACGCGCGCAGTTCGACTTCCAGATTCTCCCGGTTGTGGCGCCACGTGTTCTGTGGCCCGGGACGCGCTGCAGATCACAGCGTCGTGACGCCCACTGAGGCGACGCCATGCAGTGGTACCCGAAATGCGGAGTATCTGAGTTCGATTCCCGGCGCTGACCATCCTCATTTAGGTCTCCCGTGGTTTCCAAAAAAAAAAAAAAAATTATGTCAAATGAATACTGAGATAGGGTTATGATACAGTCTGTGGGCGATTCCTTTCATTTTCCTTATTGTTAGAGCTACTGGTTTCACCCTAATGTATGTATATATGTATGTGTATATACACGTACAAACACATTCATGTTTGTGAGAAATGCAACATCATAAAGGAACACGAAAAGCATGGAAGAGAATTGATTATACAAACTACTAATAATATGTTACAAGCAAGCGATCCGTGTTCCATAGTAATGCCACGACGACACTTGCCTGAATATCAATATGCCGTACAGAATGCACGAACTGTAAAAAGAGCTGCTACACGCTGTGGCATCGAGTTAAGAAGGCGGTGGAAGTATTTATGCGGACTCGTCTGCCAGGCTTCTTCCACCCGATCCCATAGTTCATCGGTGTTGGCTGCTGGGAAAAAAGTCACGAGCTAAGTGCCGAGTGACCGTATTCCAGACGTGTTGAAAATGTACTAACTGTACGTACATGCAGGTCAGGCAAGTAACGGTGTCCGCCTTGCATCGAAGATGGCCTGGACATTTACTGCAACATGTGGTCGGGNGACGTGTTGAAAATGTACTAACTGTACGTACATGCAGGTCAGGCAAGTAACGGTGTCCGCCTTGCATCGAAGATGGCCTGGACATTTACTGCAACATGTGGTCGGGCGTTGCCTTGTTGGGAAGTAGCTCCAGGAGAGAGCTGAAGGAAGGGTACAACTTCAGTCTTCGTAACTTCCCTGAAGTAGCGTTTCCTGCCGAGAGAGCTTACAACACGTAGCAGACGAGATCACCCATGATACCTAATTGCTCCCCCCCCCCCAAAAAATATCACGCCATCGTCCGCGCAGTGTTCTAATGAAAGGCCTCGCCTGGATATCGCTGAATGCGTTTGCGGCCATCGTTGCAATCGACGTTGAAGGGCGATTCGTCGGAGAACTCGACGTGTTCGCTACTCTGCAAGCCAGCGGGAGTGCTCTTGAGCCCACAGCAGCCTGAGGCGTCGGTGGTCCAGACCCGAGGGCGTCCTCCGCAGAGCGATGCACGCACGTAGTCCTCCGTGAAGCAGACGCCGTCGAACCGCGGAAGAAAACAACGTCACACCCGATGCTGTGTTCCAATGTTCTGCTAGCTCTCGAGGCGAAGCAGGACGGTCCGTCACTGACAAACAGAACGAATGTCTGACACCCCATGGCGTCGTTACTTTTCGTGGTCCAGTCCCGGGATTATGACCGGTCCCGTTCTCTTCGGTCCTCAGCTTCCCACTCGCATCACTGTCGTGGCATTTTGCTCCGTATGAACAGCAATTTCGCGATATGAATAGTTGATCATCTGAGCACGTCCAAATGCCACCTTTTTCAATTTGACGAGGCATACCGACTATTGGAAGAACTTTTACAGTTTATTAACGACTAGCGAACCGGCCTGGCTTCGCCCGGTAACAATTTAGTTTTTACAGCGATATTTTACAATACAATAAAGGTTACTGTGGGTCATCCTTAAAAGATANGATGCTGTGTTCCAATGTTCTGCTAGCTCTCGAGGCGAAGCAGGACGGTCCGTCACTGACAAACAGAACGAATGTCGTCTGACACCCCATGGCGTCGTTACTTTTCGTGGTCCAGTCCCGGGATTATGACCGGTCCCGTTCTCTTCGGTCCTCAGCTTCCCACTCGCATCACTGTCGTGGCATTTTGCTCCGTATGAACAGCAATTTCGCGATATGAATAGTTGATCATCTGAGCTCGTCCAAATGCCACCTTTTTCAATTTGACGAGGCCTACCGACTATTGGAAGAACTTTTACAGTTTATTAACGACTAGCGAACCGGCCCGGCTTCACCCGGTAACAATTTAGTTTTTACAGCGATATTTTACAATACAATAAAGGTTACTGTGGGTCATCCTTAAAAGATANGCCCGGTAACAATTTAGTTTTTACAGCGATATTTTACAATACAATAAAGGTTACTGTGGGTCATCCTTAAAAGATAAACATATGCTATTTCGGACTTTTCTGTAGACCGTTTTGAGAGCTACAACTCTTAAATGTATTAATTTGATGTATATCTTGTTGTTTAGTCTGCGCAAGACATGTAAGCGCCCTAAAAGCGGTTTCTTACGACTTGATTACAAACGGTTCGACATTTCTCTACTAGCCTTAGATAATATATATAAATATATTATACACCAAAACCTTCCTCAAGAAATTTTCTAAATGATGTTAAAAACCGTATTAAAATCCATCAAGTAGTTTAGACGTACTAAGCGAATACACAGACAGACGCGGACAAGCGACTTTGTTTTATACTATTTAGAGATGACCACAGTGGCGTGTGGTGAACTGTTGCAAGGTAGGCTGGTGCTTGCTCACTGCTGTACATTGTCAATGAACGCAGCAGGTGCCAGTAACCACCGCGCTACCCTAGGGAAACTGGATGTATTCCGACCACTCACAAGCGAGCAGCGAGGGACCCATTACACGCGTCCTGTGGCGTCCGCTGCCGAGCTACGTTTGAGTGGTCGAAGCGTAAACTAGCAAGTAACAGGGTACAACACAGAGCTAACACCACCTTACCTCGNGAGCTACGTTTGAGTGGTCGAAGCGTAAACTAGCAAGTAACAGGGTACAACACAGAGCTAACACCACCTTACCTCGTAACAGTTCACCTCACGCCACTGGATGAACAACGATACTTTTCTGGATCCTCGATAGTCCTCTACAGATATACCTACGCTTTTGCACTCCAGTTCAGAAAAAAAGGGGGGGGCGCTTGCCTTTAGACACGCGCGATAATTCTCAAATTCTGATCATTCGCACATCATACCACGTTTTCTATTTCCTGAAAGTACTGTTTCGTTTGCATGTTTCTTCCACGGTGTCGCGTTTTTCACACACACACACACACACACACACACACACAAGCTTATACGCGGTAAAAGCGCGGTTCGGCTGTACAACTAGATGTGGACAAACGAAACATGAGTTTTCCGAACACGTGCTTTTGACAATTACCGCGACGCTTCTTCCATCAGTGTTGGTGAAATTGCGGAGAAGAAGAATACAAAAAAGTCTGTCTCTCGTCTTCACAGTCTATAATACTTGGTGAGCAGTGAGTTACAGCACGTTCCCGGGGAGCGGAAAAAGTCACGACCTTTGCACTTGACTCTGGTGACGTGTGGTAATGAAGCAGACTGGAGCAGACGAAGGAAGTGCCGGCCTCCCTGCTAGAGTTTAGCAAGATTGGCGAGCTGGTGTTGGGAGAGAGAGAGGGAGAGAGAGAGAGAGAAAGATAAAGATAAAGAGAAAGATAGAAAGAGAGAAAGAGAGAGAGAGAGAAAGAGAGAGAAAGAGAGAGAGACAGAGAAAGAGAGAGAAAGAGAGAGAGTGAAAGATAGAGAGAAAGAGAGAGAGAGAAAGAGAGAGAGAGAGAGAGAAAGAGAGAGAGAGAGACTATTCTAGAGGACCACACCCGGGGTGCAGGACGAGCAGCGGGAATGCGCGGACGACGGCCTGCGGAGGACGTGACGTCATGGCGGACTGGCAGCGGGCCAGAGGGTTCCCGTCCGAAAGTGTGTCCATGTGGACAACTTCCACCGCGGCAGGAGAAGAGGACATGCTCAGCTTGGAGATGACGGCTGTCAGTTTCTGGCTAACCCTTCCCACCCCAGAGCTCTCTACTAATAGCACCCAGCCAAGAGTTGTTCTAGATAAACACGGTTATGAATACGCTGCCATCATACCGACGATTCAAGGCGGCCGCCTGGTTGAAGGAGTTTCGCACGTTTCAGGCCCAGAAGCGTGGGAGCGCTAGGGACGACCGAGACACGCGCGTCAACTCTCTCATCGGCTCTACGCGCGAAGCACTGAACTGGCGTGCAGTCTTGCCGTCGATAACGCGCCTCTATGAGACTTTCTGTGCAGATTCTACCATTGTGTGGCGTAATAACCAAAATAAAGGTTTGATGTACGCCCCTGTTCTTTTAATATTTTGTACCGGAGTGTTCATACCTAAAAAAATGACCGTTGAAACACCCGTTTGAGCCATTTTCGCTATCACAAAAACATGTGTTAGAGAGAAATAGAGGAACTGATAAACATACACAGAAGCGTAAAGTTTCTTAAATGCTATTCGTAAGTAGACCTCACTCAGACACGTTCGACGGTTTTTTTAATAAAACGTTTTCTGCTGGAGCTCTGCGCACCGTTCGGCGGCCTACCAGGCGACCACCTTAAGGGCACTGCTTATCTAGCCTGCAGCCACGGACCTCAAATGGAGAATCGATATCAAAGAAATTACTTCTCATTGCATCAATTTTCGAGATAACAGTTTCAAACAGAAACTGCTCTACGCAACATTCTTAGAAAACACTGCTACGCTACGAAATTAAAAAAAAAATTACTCATTCATTATTTTCTGTAAGATGTAATTTTTAATGTAAAATTTCTGAAAAAAAAAAAATATATTATACATAAAAATTTGCAAGAATTCTTAACGTGCCAGTACTCCTTTAAATATATCTTGCAAAATACATTTTGTTTAAAAACTGTTATATTTCAAATTTATGCATAGAGGAGGAAATTCTTAAACATTGATTCCCCTATAACCGTGGCTCAGGCTTGGCAGGCAGATGGCAAATGTTGTGTTAAATTGTTGTAAATAACATTTTATAAATAAAAAAGAAAAATTATTAAAAAACATACGATAATAAGAATCTTCGGAAACTACATTCGCAAGTACACTACGGATAGAAGCAGTGATTGCCATATCGCCTCCCTTGCAAAGCACAAATACAACCAGCTCCAGGAAACTAATTAGAAGCAAATCTGGCTCGTTCTGCTTCGCGGAGGGTGAGTAATACCGAGCTCGGGGGTCAGCGCGCATTTACCTGCTTCGTATGAGGCAGTAGATTGCACACATTTACCTCATATATATGAAGCATGTAAACGCGAGTGGCTCTGCAGTCCCGCTGTCACCTTCGGGAAGCAGAGTGGCGCAGATTTACGTCTGATCAGTTTTCTGGGGCTACTTGCGTTGCGTGAAATAAAGCAAACATAGACACAAAATAATATCTTCGAAAACGCGCACGCAGGAAGAAAAAAAAAAACAAAGTTAAAACTACTTTTCCCGAAATAGGATTTATAAGCAATAATAATAATAATAATTGATAAGACGACATAGCTTATAAAATTTATTCGATATTGCTGCCATGATGTATAAATAATGGAAATGGCATCTAGCGTATATACACGTTGGTGTTAGTACCTAATACAAAATGTAGGTAATTTTTAAAGTTTTCACTATTAAAAATAATGTACGTAAATAAGGATGTTAAAGTCGACAATGTGGAATGTAAATTTTTTTTAGATGGTAACGGCGTTCTCTACCCGCCCATGACGTGCTTGTAGCTACCTGCCTTCGCTATTTAAACTATTTTCCATTGGTTTTATTATAGGAGTTTGCCAACAACTGTAATTTATTTTAAATTTCAACAATTAAAACTGACCCGACNACGCGGGGGGGGGGGGTCAAGGGGCGGTAAAAGATTTAGGCCAACCTTACAAATTCGTTAAAAAATTATACGTTGCTGTGTTTTATAAAAGTGATGGTAGACTTTATAAAAATAGAGTGGAAAGACTTGGGCGGCTCTTAACACCGAACATCGCGGAATGTGTTTGCGGCCATCGTCGCAATCGACTTAGAAGAGCGATTCGTCAGAGAACTCGACGTGTTCGCTACTCTGCACGCCAGCGGGAGTGTTCTTGAGCCCACAGCAGCCCGAGGCGTCGGTGGTCCAGACCCGAGGGTGTCCTCCGCAGAGCGATGCATGCATGCAGTCGTCCGCGAAGCAGACGCCGTCGAACCCCGGAAGAAAACAACGTCACACCCGATGCTGTGTTCCAATGTTCTGCTAGCTCTCGAGACGAAGCAGAACGGTCCGTCGCTGCCAAATAGAACGAATGTCTGACACCCCATGGCGTCGTTACTTTTCGTGGTCGAGTCCCGGGATTGTGACCCTTCCCGTTCTCTTCGGTCCTCAGCTTCCCACTCGCATCACTGTCGTGGCATTTTGCTCCCTATGAACAGCAATTTCGCGATATGAATAGTCATAGTTGATCATTTGAGCCCGTCCAAATGCCACCTTTTCAAGTTGACGAGGCATACCGACTATTGGAAGAACTTTTACAGTTTGTTAACGACTAGCGAACCGGCCCGGTTTCAGAGCCCCCCATAGGACGTGTTAAATGAACCATTGTCAAATAAAATTAAATTAACTGGAACGTGCGAAAATGGAAAGATGACTGTCAAAAAAATATGTTCGGAAATGTTCCAACTTACAAAAACTAATATTTAATTTTTGTATTTCACTTATTGAAACAGTTATGAGATTGCAAATGTACTGCATATGCGTAATACTTGTAAAGAGTTAATTCAAAAGGAATGCACATGTAATGAAGGTGTTTTAAACAGGGTCTCGTTGAATTTGTATAGAAAGATAAAATTTTGTGTTTTGGCTGGGCGCGTATTGGGTCTGAATTGTAAACCTACAAGTGTGTTTGAGCAGACTCAAAAACTTGCCTGCCAGGATTTTAAATTCTTATTTGCTGTTGATCGCAAATGCCAATCTGCACAGTCAAGCGCCATTTAAATACATTACTAATGTTTTTTGCGGATATATTTTTACTACTCTCTATTTACAAAAAAAATTAAACTTGCAAAATTAATTAATGAAATGGATATTTGGCATACAATTTATAAAGTATATTCGTGGTTTCTTCACACTTTTCGTATCGAACTTTTGAAAAATCTCCCCATGAATGACGTGTTTGGTTCTTTTCTAAGTATGTCATGTATCACACGCGTTTTATAATTCTGTTAACATGAAAGCACCTCATTTTCTTTATTAAATTACAGCTTTACTTATATTTTATGTATTAATTGGTATATTTCATTTATAATTAATACGGATAAAAGCACAGAGAAAATAAAGTGTGTTGGTAATGTCTAGTAAGAAGAAGTACTTATGCAGAATGTTATGAGACTGACAGCGCACGAATGCAGTCGCCGCGGACCCCCACCCGTCCCTCGCGCATGCGCGGCGCATTCTCAAGGTCATGCTCGCATCGTAGTCATGCACCGGATTGAGTGAGACCACACTCGTTCCAATAGTTTTGTTAGTCACGAGTTGCAGTGTTCGAATGAATTATGCTACAGAGTTACTTCGTAATCTCTGTCCTCATACCGCGCATGTCGGTCTGAATTTAACTACGAATTAACGTATTAAAAAAAAAACCAGAAACTCAGTTTTCGTACGTGCGATAAGTAAATAGCCACAAACCAGATAAATGTCGTTTTACGTTGGGGATCCCTGCAATTAATTATAAATATTGAACCAGCTCAGAAACTTATGTGGGGGGTTAAATGCTTTGCGTGTTCCAGTTAGAACAATAACAAACGGCATAGTTATGAAATGCTTTGGCAGTTATCCAGATCGAAACTAGCTATTTAGAACTGTTCTCTGGAGAATCATTTAACTAAAACGATAATATACTTGTTCGTCACATACTTCATCATTCAACTAGTAATTTGCAATCCGGTCCTTTTTGCCGCTGTTGTATAATAATGCGATCAAAAACCCTAATGTAAAGCTGGCACTATAATCGTATGCATTATCACTTTCCTCCCATATACGAGTTTCTTCTATTAATGTGTTGGGGATATAATATTTACGGGTTGCAATTTCTGGAACGATAACATAATTTCAAGAAATTTTGCAGACATTTAAAAGTTTCATAACCTTTACTGAGATTGTAAAAAATACACATACTGGCAAACAGAAAGTAATTGTCAATTAAAAATTGATGTAAATCGGTTCCGTTCAGATTATGAGTTGAAACACAAACACCCTAGTTACTCTCCCAGAATACTGAAACACTTAATAAATGCAATGACGTTCAAATTATGGTTACATATTATCAATTCCCTGTGTTACGAAGGAAATTAAATGATGCTCTCTGCCACACGTTACTTTCGCCAGCTCTACATTTATTTTTTTAGNTTATGCTACAGAGTTACTTCGTAATCTCTGTCCTCATACCGCGCATGTCGGTCTGAATTTAACTACGAATTAACGTTTTAAAAAAAAAACCAGAAACTCAGTTTTCTTACGTGCGATAAGTAAATAGCCACAAACCAGATAAATGTCGTTTTACGTTGGGGATCCCTGCAATTAATTATAAATATTGAACGAGCTCAGAAACTTATGTGGGGGGTTAAATGCTTTGCGTGTTCCAGTTAGAACAATCACAAACGGCATAGTTCTGAAATGCTTTGGCAGTTATCCAGATCGAAACTAGCTATTTAGAACTGTTCTCTGGAGAATCATTTAACTAAAACGATAATATACTTGTTCGTCACATACTTCATCATTCAACTAGTAATTTGCAATCCGGTCCTTTTTGCCGCTGTAGTATAATAATGCGATCAAAAACCCTAATGTAAAGCTGGCACTATAATCGTATGCATTATCACTTTCCTCCCATATACGAGTTTCTTCTATTAATGTGTTGGGGATATAATATTTACGGGTTGCAATTTCTGGAACGATAACATAATTTCAAGAAATTTTGCAGAAATTTAAAAGTTTCATAACCTTTACTATACTGGAAAACAGAAAGTAATTATCAATTAAAAATTGATGTAAATCGGTTCCGTTCAGATTATGAGTTGAAACACAAACACCCTAGTTACTCTCCCAGAATACTGAAACACTTGGTAAGTAAGAAATGCAATGACGTTCAAATGATGGTTACATATTATCATTTTCCTGTGTTACGAAGGAAATTAAATGATGCTCTCTGCCACACGTTACTTTCGCCAGCTCTACATTTATTTTTTTAGCNCCTGTGTTACGAAGGAAATTAAATGATGCTCTCTGCCACACGTTACTTTCGCCAGCTCTACATTTATTTTTTTAGCTAAGAGTTTTTTTTTTTTAATGAGCCTAATATCGTAGGAATGATTATTTTCGTGCCGCATCGACGAAGAAGCTTTGTTTTTATTAGACACCCAAGACAAAGAACGATTCAATACCTTCGTGGTACAGGTTTCGCATTCGTTTTCGCGAAATATGCGACATATTCCAGTTTATTAACTGTACATTTCCGCAACAATGTCCGGTGACTAACTGAAACTTTTGATAACACGCGTAAAATTTGTAGGTTTATAAACAAAGCCGCAGGTAACTTATTGAATTGACTATTAATGTGGTAAATCGTCGGACGGTTTTTCGTCGTATGTTACAGAAAAATTATAATATGACCAAAACAGACACCAAAATGCAAGCCGAAATTAGTTTTTTTTTTTTTTTTACATATTTGTATACATAGAAATAAATAATTGCGCAGGAAAGATTAAGTGAGTTTCACAAAACAAGACAAACACCATGACAACTAGGTATCAAGCTTACAACGGAGGAAGGTGGATACATTCACATGCGAACAGCTCAGCGCGAGATACTGAAGGAAACACAGACGAAAACATTTCGCTCCCTTACGCTCAATGCTGCAATATTCTTGCATGTAAATTTTACTTGCATTACTTGCTACGTATTTAATGTTTATTAAATTCCTTTTATGAATTACAATAGCATTTCGGAACCTAGTCTAGACCGCAGTAGAGTAAACGTTACATCATGTAGCCGACTTTATGTTTATTTCTGCAACTCTTGTCTGTTCTGCTCTATGCCCAGCCTGGCGCACAACTGCGGGACGAACATAGCGCAATGCATGATCCTGGAATAAACACTGGAACGAATTACGGTAAAAGATCTAATATGTCGAGGGGGGAGGAGGAATTGAACTTCAGTGCCTCCGTTTCGTCCACCGTAAAATTCACTTACCTGACACAATATTTCATCTGAACAGGAATGAAAAAAAAANCAGTGCCTCCGTTTCGTCCACCGTAAAATTCACTTACCTGACACAATATTTCATCTGAACAGGAATGAAAAAAAAAATGCAAACTTGTCAACTTTGAGGCACTTGAGAATGTTATCTTAGACCTATATCCCAACAGTTTTATTTAAAAAAGTTACACTTAATGCCTTTCTTTCTTACAACGGAGTACTTAAATTTGTTACCACGGAATAAAGTGGATTATACATTTTGTCAATGATAATAAATTATAACTTTCCTTAATACTTATCCCAATTTCGTTTATTGAGCGTTTGTGATGTTCATCGTCCACAGTATCGCTTTTATCAACATAATTTGATTAATTAATNCAGTGCCTCCGTTTCGTCCACCGTAAAATTCACTTACCTGACACAATATTTCATCTGAACAGGAATGAAAAAAAAATTGCAAACTTGTCAACTTTTAGGCACTTGAGAATGTTATCTTAGACCTATATCCCAACAGTTTTATTTAAAAAAGTTACACTTAATGCCTTTCTTTCTTACAACGGAGTACTTAAATTTGTTACCACGGAATAAAGTGGGTTATACATTTTGTCAATGATAATAAATTATAACTTTCCTTAATACTTCTCCGAATTTCGTTTATTGAGCGTTTGTGATGTTCATCGTCCACAGTATCGCTTTTATCAACATAATTTGATTAATTAATANAATTTCGTTTATTGAGCGTTTGTGATGTTCATCGTCCACAGTATCGCTTTTATCAACATAATTTGATTAATTAATACACGAATGGAGCTAATTTATGATAACGATTTTCGTTATTTGGGAATTTAAACTGAAACTTAATTAACGTCTGATATATTAAAACAGGTCTGTTCAACTTTGTAAGACTAGTTCCAAACGCCACTACACAATTTGTATTCATCTTGAAATACTCACTGTGTTTTAAAGTAATTAAAACGCAACATTAATACGGCCAACGCTTGAGTCTCTTCATTTTTTCTTTTTGCAGTCATTGATCTAATTATATGTAATTGAGAATATAAGAAATGTAACTGATCAAATTAAAATACCGTGATAAAGTAAAAAAGTTAAAGGAACGCGCCCTGCTTCTCTTATGTCACCAGCGTCGTAGTTTAGGGAAAATTAAAAGCATTGCTTGAAAATGGAAGTGGAATTTATAACCTGTGGTGACCTTCAGTACTTTCGGAAGCTGAAATATCATAACTGAAATAGCTTATACTGCTATGCTGTAGGCGGTGCTCCAGTTTAAATAAAAGAAAGCGCTGTGTTATATTTTTTTTTAGGAAAAAAAGATAAATAATATATGCACATTTCGGTTGCGAAACTTTTCGAAGACACCAAATATTATTTTAAAAATTAGTCGGTATGTCGTTGTGATGTTGTCAATTTCCTAGATTTGCCAATAATAATAATACTACGGCCGAATGGTATATTAGTGCGAAGCATTAATTTCTTATACAATTTATCCTCCAAATGTGTAATACAGAGTTAGATTTTCTTGCATTCAAAATTTGGTATCTTGCAGAAATTACGACTCGGGAATAAATGATCTATACACATTTTGGTTGTGAAACGTTTTCGAAGACATCAAATATTATTTTAAAAATAACCCGGTATGTTGCCGTAATGTTCTCAATTTCCTAGGTTTTGCCAATAATATTAATACTACGGCCGAATGGTCTTTTAGTGAGAAGCATTAATTTCTTATCCATTTTATCCTCCAAACGTGTAATACACGGTTAGATTTTCTTGCGTTCAAAGTTTGATATCTTGCAGGAAATTACGACTCGGGAACCGCAGTTACCGAAATTCGCGCAAGAATATCCACGCCGAAAACATCGGAGCTGCGAGGAGAACCGCATTATCTCTCGCGATTAAGTTCTCTCCGAGGCCGCGTTCCCTCGCACCTCAGTCCAATAATGGAGGAGCGCGGCTCCGGNGCCAGCCGGCCGGCCTAGAGGTAACTGGTAACCTGCCCACGACCACCGCATACCCTGAACCTGATAGCTTCGCGAAACGCACGTTCCGCAGCACCTTCTACTTCCGTCACAATTTGTAGTCCGTTCAACGTGACTTCCGACTTTTCTGAAGCCCTGCTGAAGTTCTGATTTCAAAGCCATGCCTCCGCCTCGAGCAAACAAAGCTTAAACAAGTCTAGAAAATTACCCTGAAGGGGAAGACTCGCCACATTCGTGCGCAATCGTTCTCATAATATTTTGCCTAAGGACTATTTTTTCTACTAGGCATTACCGACACGCTTATTTCGTCTCTGGTTTTATTCACAAGCGAAGTGTTAAAATGTATAGATTGAATATAAGGAAAAGTTCAATTTAACAAATAATAACATACTTTTATGTTTACAGAAGTAAAAAAAAACGTTTGTGACACATGGCATGTTTCATTCAAAGAGCGTGAAGATACCGCGAATAGATTGTAGCCCTTACAGTCCCGCATTAACTTGTGGTTTCAAGTGTTGAAATCTAGTAATGTTTTGGGGTCGTGCTGTACTTGTGCTGATTAAACACGTGCTCCATTCACGCCACCAATGAAGCGTGCGCGTGATAAGACTCATCTGGGACTGTACCACTCACAGATCAGAACTGTAGAAACGTTCAAAAATAAACATTACCCACGGGGAATAAACTGACCGCATTGGGTAATAATCCTAGCTGTTTACTGATCTTTTCATACATTTCCTTCTCGTGCAACATCTTTGATGTAGTGGACACAGGGCCTGGGAAGGTTAAGCCACAAAGGAAAATAAAATTAAATCATTGGCTGATACTTGCAACGGGGTAAGTGATCAAATGAGAAACTACTTTGGAGTGATAGGAGGGATTTCGGCAGCTATTAACACCGAGGTCATGAGAGCTGATGACGGTGAAGCGAGGTGAGCATTAGCAGCGGAATGAAATGACGGGGGGAAACGGGAGATCCCCGAGAAAAACCCGGGCATGATTCCCACATGCGAAAACCTGGGGACGGCCCCGCCGGAAATCGAACCCGGTTCGCCAAGGTGGGAGGCGAGTAGTCTTACCACTACACCACCGCGACCCCACTACTTTGGACACACGCAATTTCAAAGCTATGTCGCCAAGGAAAAAAACTGTGGATCACGTTTAAAACATACAAGAGAACAATTCTGTATTTTTTTGTTTTTGTTTACATTTTAATTTTTTTTGCTTTAAACATCTTTTCACAAAGTCTTAGTTTTGGCATGTTATTGTCTATATTTCTCATGTCATCCTCTGTGCTTTCCTTGGCGACACAGTTCTGAAATTGCGTATGTCCGAAATAATTTTCCATTAAAGAAACTGTGATGATTGCAGGCTTTCGCTGCCATTCGCACAATGGTTGTCTTGACTTTCGATAATGAGCCGCGTCGAGGTGGTTGAGTATACCATCGTTCCGCTATGCATTGCAGCACGCATCTTCAGTATCGGAAAAAAAAAAAATGTTAACCTTAAGCTGACACATTGTCTTAAGAGTAACCGATTTTTGCACATTCACAGCCCATACGTATTATAAATACAGGATATTTGGTCAATTACAAGAGCAATACCTCTGCAGAAAAATATATAACTGTTGCGTACTGTTTGAGTTCGGAAAATATTGGTGGCTGATGCTAATTCTTTTAATAAATAGGTTGAGAAAGAAGGCCGAAACTGATTACGTGTAATTTAAAACGGCCAATAAATTTTACTCATTTTAATTGCTTAATTAATTGGCAATTTTTCTGTTTTATCATATCGAAATATTTGGGCATCAACTATCCAGGTTTTTTTCTCATAAAAGCATGAAATTTTTTTTTATAGTTTCCAAATAAACCATTATCTAGTTGCAAAAGATTAAAATCAAAATATTTGGCTACAATAATCTTGTTTTGTTTTTTTGCATATCATCGATATTTCATTTAAAATTTGTTCCATTATTATGGTTACTAAATCGTAGGAAAACTGGACAACAAAAAAAAAATTATCCAAACACCATTTTCACGCGAAACAAATAAAAGACTCATAAAAAAAGTCTCTACATACAGGCATGTATAGAGGAGTATTATTTGGAATAATATGAATCAATTTGTATAAAATAAACCATAAAGGTCGGAAGATAATAGAAATAGAAAGCCGCAAAAGTGAAAGAAAATAAAAATAATTCGGGAGATTTTAACTATTATATGATAGTTTCGGCTCGAAACATACGACACGTTTACACTGAATCGCAAACGATATGACGACCAGAAGAAAATAAATAACAAAAGCCAAGCACCAACAAATGCATCAGGGAAAAGTATTCACGGTCCGGTTAGAGAAAGAATTACACGTAATCACCGAGACAACACAAGTATAAACCAGACGTAATAAAATATAGGATGTAAGGAAACACGTTTGTCGCGACGTTTCAAGATTTGCGACCTGTTGCCCGGTTAATTTTTGGCTTTTTCCGATATTTCTTTCGAATTTCTATCTTAATTCGAACCACTTGCATGTCATATTATATATAATTTTAAGGCGAATCCAACGATATGTCTATCATTTAAATCAGATAAATAGTTTGCGAGAAATGAGGATTTTAAAGATCACTGAAGCAGGTAGATACAAACAGAAAAAAAAAAAAATTTGCCAGTGGTTACAAAAACTGTTTCGTTGATGCTTCCCAAGGCGAAATTTTGTTGTGGCGCCCAATAACTCGTAGATTGACTAGTCCTAAATCTATTTAGAGCTCACAAACTTATTTGTTTATTGAAAAAACTTTTATTGTTCGCCACGAAATTTTAGGTGGCAGCAACAGCATTCCATTTGATCCACTGTAAAACATTTTGCTGCGACTGCAAAACTACATCCGTTATATTCTGCGCATGCGCTCTAGCATATTCGAAGTGGCCACCTTCTGTCTGGCCACGACGCCATATTTATCTGTGTTCGGTTCTTTGAATCAGGTTACGAACTAATTCATGACGGATATTCTAAAGTAGTAATGAACGGATTATATCATTCCTTTATTCCAAGTAAGTAAATGTTACACGTGAATGATTCCAAAAATAAACATTCCAAGACGTGAAGTGTGCAAGCCTTGTCGTGTGTACCACTTATTAGAATTCTGATATCTAAATGCTGAAGACAAATCTTAAATTTCAAGCAAGGTAGCGCAATGGTAACATATTGAGCTCGCGGTTGAGAGGTTCAAGGTTCGAATCTAACTCATGACGACTAAGAATTTAGTGTTTAATTGTTTTTAGACGATACCTACCTACAAGAGCCCACAACCCGCAAGACACTTTTGTGAACATCACTAACTAGTATTCCTGCTATCAATCATCGTAACATTTTCGCTGCGACCAACGAACGCAATATTCCCTACAATCACACTGAATTTATTGGTGATCACAAACGTCATTTTGTAGTTTCCACTAAATACTGAAATAACAAAATAATTTTTTGGCGCCACAAATTCTTCTGTCGTGTCTATATTGGCAAAAGAATTTTGTGGTCTCTAACAAATTTTTTTTGGTCATCACAAACCCTTTTTTTATCAGTGCAGGTTCTTGAAACTAATTTAATAATTTACAAGATTTCAAGAACGATTTATTCTCACACTCCACTTCCAAGGTTATTACGAAATTGCTATCAAGAACGTCAGTTGCACACGTTCCACATGATTAAAGAGAATGGTTATGAAATAATCCGATCAACATAGGTTTTTATTTCTAGGTTAATACACATTATCACTGCATCAGGTACGATACTTCTGGCACACTTCGTGAAGGTAGAGTGATACATGCCTGATATGATTTTGCCTTTCGTCATTATGACATCGAAAAAACCAAAGAAACTATTTACCAAAGGTAATAATCCGACACCATAAATAAAATACTAAAAATACAAAGTTGAAGCGCACGTTACAAAACGATGGAGCAGCGGGTACTCAGTTTCAGTAGAAAACCTCATATTTGCATTACTTAAGGCGGACAATCACAGTGCGAAATCAACACCTTGACTGACGTCTGTATTGCGCTCTGAACATTCGCAACGAGATAGTGTTGGTCATGAAAACAATACGAGTGCTCGCGATCGCCTTCGTGACCTTACACACTGCACTCTAGTGAGAGAACGCCACACTAGCGCCTGCGGCAACGACCTGCAAGCACGGTGTATTTTTTTCTAGTGCCCACAGTGGAGATAACGGGTCGAAAACCGCGGCATCGTACGTTAGAAATCGATCCGGCATGGACAAGTGTTTGCTATAAAATTAACCCCCGTTGACAATTCTGCCTCGTGAGAAAGGTTCCTTCGTTGAAGCAAAACATCTTCGGAGATGTGAGTGTCCAAAGTCCGATTTACTGCATACAGCGCGTGACCTTGACATAAATCGAGCTAGCCAGGTGCAGTATAAAATCTATCGCAGGCCGTTGTTGACACAATTTATCGTAACGACGATCATTACAAAACTATTCGCTCCTCGCCACGTAACAACTTATATGCGTTTTATTCGAAATAATAAAATGTAAATGACTGGAGAATTATTTACAAGCATTCACTTAACTAAACGCGTTAACGTCAACCACTGTGCCTATTAATATACTAAATACCTAGGTTTATCTCCTAATTCAGTTAAAAACCTGCTTCTTGATTACACGGATCTCATCTGCAATCAGTAATTTCTGAAACGTATCGAATTTTGTTGGCGTTCTCATTGAGTGTAGTGCCAGTTATCTCCTCTGCGGGGGAAAAAATAATTGATGGCGATTGTCGTTGAGGCGCTGGGAGACGTCAGTTTTCCTTCGCTTCCGAATCATTCATATCGTCTTCGACTTCGCGTTATCGACAGTGAAGCGTGGGAAGAAAGCCAACTGGAATTCTTTTCGTCAGTTTCCACGAACCAAACTTCTAGCTACGCGCTCGTGGGAATGACCCCCCACGGCGTAATTGATTATAAAAAAAGGCCACAGTGGTTGAGTGTCTGGCACAACGGTCCCATGCCACGGGGATATCCGGGTTTGAGTTCCGGCGAAGTCACGAGTGAGGGAAACGTGGCGGACGATGCCGACGGGCCGGCGGGCTTTTCTCCGGGCGCTCCCGTTTCCTCTTCCACACATCCCGTCTCTGTTTTCGTTTCATATCAACTCTTAAATAATCGCGGTTCCCACATTGGAAAATAATCTGTCGGTTGCTTGTTACTTCCGCCCTAAGGCGCACTTCACGTAAAATAGTTACTCCCGCCCTAGGGCTCACTTCACGTAAAATGTTTCCCTCCCTCTGGCAGGCTCTATTGCTGAGCATTTTTGGCTTCCTCACAAAGAGAATGACATTTATCGTGTTATAATAACTTGTTTTCCCACACAATGGTGCCAAGAACACGAGGCAATCACAGATGCATCTTGTATCGGACCACGAAACGGGCGTCACAAACACTGAGAGATTTGTAAAGTTTTCGCTCTTCGAATTGGAGAGAAAGAAATCAGCATTTTTCTGTTGGCTTTTGATCCACATAATTCAACTAACATCAACTATTCAAACTTTTTTCTGACGATGCGTAATATATGACTCAGTAGAACGTCCTAACGTTATATAAGTGCAGTGCTCTTAAAAAGTTTATTTAATTAAATAAATGGGAATGACTACAAAAGCGAAAATAGTAAAGGAAGTCAAACGATATTAGTTTTTAAAAATATGTTCGGCTTACAACATGTACCTTAACAAGTCACATTTCATTTTCAAAAATTCTTTCTCGAACTTAAGTAATGGCAAAAATATGTAAATCTGAACACCGAGTTGATAAAAAAGTGGCTCGGAACCCACTGTAATAAAGACTTCTCAATCGCATTTAATCTTTCTGAGCCTGGCCTAACCTTCTGACGATAAACCATATAATGGACCGGTTTTGCTGAAGAGACAATGTTTGTCATAACTAGGGTTATATTTTGACATTAAAATTAACATTAGTTCAGCCGACCCAGTACCCTGGTCCAAGTTGGTATCATAATTTTAACAAGGCTTCGCTCGCTTTTTGCAATTATTTTGACAACAAATAAGAACATGTTTATGTTACTGAAAAGAACCACTTATAAAAGAATACTCTATATTTGTATGTCGCTGTTTATCAGATGTGGTATCCTTATACCACATAAGAATAAGCAATTAATGACTTCAGATCACTTTGACGTATACAAACTAATCTAATAAACAAACCACCTAATAATCTAATACTAATTCATAAAAAATTATATTTTAAACCAGAAATATTTAATATACTAAAAACACGAAATAAACCATACCCACCTAACTTCAATAAAACACCAGCCAAAATTATTGAACCAGAAACAGGGGCTTCTACATGAGCCTTAGGCAATCACACATGAACAAAAAATATAGATATCTTAACAAAAAATGAAAAAATTATACATAAATAAAAAATAAAATAATAATAATTTAAACAAAGAACTAAAGAAAAACAATTCTACCAAAAACAGAATAAAAATATAAAATACTAACTAATATAGGAAAAGAAGAAAATAAAGTATAAAATAAAAAGTATATACTAGCTTGAAGGCGCTCAGGTTGATCAAGAAGAACATATCTTCTTTATTATTGATCGTTATTTACCACTAATTTAATAGTGCATTGGTGCTTTGTTTTTTGCTAACAGGACTGACGTGTATAACGGCGAAACTGATATATTTTTACATTCACGTCGTCACATAACGTAATCAGACACACAGCGCGTATCATTCTGGCAGTCAAACCTCAGAAAGTGGTTTTTTAAGAGACAAAAAAAACTGTAATAGAAAAAGTGTCACAGCTACAAAAAGCACACAAATTTTCAGCTGAAGAGAAAATATGAACTTTGCCTCTAAATTTCGTTCAGCTGGAAAGTTCCTTGGCTGTAATCGGTTTTTATGTCACCGTCTTGCCGAGTTCAAACGGAGCGAGCACGCTGTTATATATCTCTATAAACCGGCTGAGTACTCGCAAACAAACGGCTGAAGTCAGCGTCGAGAGTTCTTTGTAAGTTGCCGTTTCTGGCACTCGTTTAACTCCCCTCCCCGGTCGGAGGAAATGCTTCGGCTCATTATACCGACCGCGGGAGATTTTTCTTTTTCCGAATTTTTCCCCCTTTTGTTGCTCGCCGTCCTAATTGCGCGTTGTCTCTTTCGCATTCGCTCGAGTGCTTTGTGCTCTCCGCGTTCATTACTCCGGAGTCGCCGGAATAATTAAATACGACAGCTGCTTTCTCTCTATAGGCTGTGCATGGTAAATCGAACGCTTCCGAAAGCTGTGCTTAGGATCTACTTCAATCATCAATGTGTATCCGTCCGCCGCGTAGCAGATTAACAATGTCATGGACCTTCTCGCTTTAGTCGTGCGTCGTCCGAGAAAAACTACGAAAATTAAAAAAAAAATGTTTTTTGTTCATAGAGTCTCTTCACGGTAAAGTGAGCACTTTTAAAAGTCCTCTCGTTTGTAATAATATTCAATGAATATATTTTATTGTAGCCTTAGACATTAACCCCCGAGTGCAGTGGAATATTCACACTGTGTGTATTACTTACACAGCAATATGTATTTGAAAAATGTCGTGAAAGGATAAAAAAAATTTATGAAAGGAAAAACTAACCAGGCCCTCAAAAGTGCTTGCGTTACCGTGAAAAGCCTGTTATTTAATGTGTATAATAAAGCAAACGATGGCGTTACTAGCCGAAGTTTACATATTTATGTCTGCAAACGAGGTCAAACCTTATAACTATTGTCTTAACTCTAAAAAATATAACGTGTAATTTTTACTGAGAAATTGTTTGTAATTTTACAAATTTTTGTAACAATACAAACATATATCTTGTTAAATTACTCGTTTGTGAAACTACAAGAGCCGTATTTGTAGCTGACTTCAAGAAATGTTTTGTTCTACACTGATCCGTATCCACGAACTGAAGCAAAATGGTGGTCACTCAACAACGTAACACTGTAAATAGGTGTTTAAGCAGAACCCAGGAGTGATCTAAAGTCTAATTACATACATAAAGAAATGCATTTCAGGTATGAATAACGTAAAACACCTGAGACAACCCAAATAATGAAAGTAAAACGACGATTTAAAAACACGTGGTGCTATTACTCATTAACGGTTAATATAAGTATTTCATATTCATACAGAAATATTAAAAGGAAATAAATGCTTTTTTTTTTCATCCGAATAACTTTGCTAACATTTTTTAGCTCTTTACTGCTATATATAATATAAAAGTAATAGTGAACTTCGTAAGTTAATTTGGTTTTGTGGTTAAGTCTGTGGGATGATATTGCAAGGGAGGTCGGTTCTCTTTATTTCTCGTGCTGGCTAAGCTTAAGCTTTTTTTTTTTTTTCGTAAATTTTATTTTGAAATAATTTTTTCCTTACTGTGTTATAAATTCATTTCTACAAGAAAAGAAAATCTTTTTTGTCCACTTCCTAGTGATGTAAGTCGCAATACAAGCCTAATCATTTGTAGTATTATAAATGCATGTTATGCAAATTTCACAATAAAACTGTTTGCAGTTCTACGAAGCGTCGGAGTGGAGAGATATTGGAGAGCACCTTGCGCGTAGGGGCGACGGGGGCGTTGGTCGTGCGTGTTATTGTCACCCGTGTCGCTGCCGACGAGGGTGAAGTGAGGTGAGTACGGAGCAGCGTCGGAATGCAAAATGCGTCGGGGGGGAGGGGGAACGGGTGATCCCCCGAGAAAACCCTCCGACCAGCGGCATCGCCCGGCAGGATTCCCCGCACGCGAAAAATCCGGGAGCGACCGAGAGCCGGGGATCGAACCCGGTTCGCCTAGGTGGGTTGCGAGTAGTCTAGCCAGTACACCACCGCGACCCCTCGGCGACTGGCTTCCCGAGGATTCTTCTCGCGAAGCACGAAATATTTCGCATCGTGAGAACTAATTTCATTAAAATGTGCTACAACCTAACCGGGACTCAGTATGTCAACACACAGTATACACACAGAGTACGCAGTGGCGGAATA
>NQII01008528.1:0-18807 GCA_002778355.1 Clitarchus hookeri | reverse complement strand
TTGACGGCAATGCGGCGAGGTCCTGGGAGAGGGGGGGTGGTGGGAATTCGATTGTGTGAGAGGGGTAGGGTGGAGGGTGGGGATGCAAAATGTGAGTAACGAGTGCCAGGCGCCATATTGACTCTGCGTGCTCTATATGGGAGCAGCGATCTCTAACTGAGCGCCATCTCAGCGCGCGTCCCCTTCACATTGTCACCAAGCCCTTTGTTCGGCCGAGCTGCTGGGAGCCCGGCGTGAATGGCATTTATTTTATATGAAAAAAAAAGAAAGTAAAGCTGCCAGCGCCTGGTAAACCAGATTTCGTTATTTAATTGCGGACTTTTCTTCCATACAAAAATATATTTTTTCAGCGTCGATTTTTTTCTGTTAAAAAAAATATACGTATCTTATTATTTTTTATGTAAGAAAAAGCAAAATGCGATCAGAATATGTTATGTATTTAAATGGTTTATTTTTTTGAGGTTTACAGCATAAATATATATTTTGTGTACACCTACCCTCATGAGAATAAAAATTGTTAAAAAATCTAAAAAGAATTTCTTTATTATATTATAACCCTTTCAGACTGCCTTTAATTTAAGGTTCCATGTTTCAAGCAAGACATTTTTTTATACTTGCGTTACTGAAGTCGACTTAACTATTATTCCATTGTCGCTACCACTCAGATGTAGGCTTTGTGTTTGACTGTATTAGTATGAGCCAATCATTACCTAGAGTAATGACAAGCTTCAATATTAAGTTACGCACAGGTAAAACAATTGAACATTGAGCCCCGCGGAGTACAGTACCAGCAAAAACTATGTTCCATGTGGGTTAGGTACACATATGTGCACTAGTTCTGAATGGGTCAAAATGCTGTATGACTTGAACCATAATTTAGAAATTCGGGGAATCTGATATGTAAGCATTTCCAGGTGTGATTATTTGTGAAGGGAATCAGTTTGATATCGCGATAAATTCGATAAAGGTGGTAATAATTTTCTCTAGCCCTGACAAACATTTTCAAGTACCTTAGCTAAACATTAAAGTGTTGTTGTATAGCGTAATAGTGTTAAATGTGTAAATATTATGCGTCTCCGTGTTCTTCAAAGTATCTCAGATATAAAAATCGAATGGCATTTAATCTATATATCTGACTTGACATTTCCTCGTCGGACTATCCACCTCCCAAACAAGTGTTTCATCAAAGGAGCGACAGTAAGTCGCGATGGTAATGTCACCTCCCAACAAATGTTTCGTCAAGGAGCTACCCTAAGTCTCGGTGGTAATGTGACGGTGCACCGTTCTGCTGAGAAAAACAGTTGTCATCTGGGTAGAGTTGGAGAGCACCTAGTGAAATTTCCCTGCAACATGCTACGGTAACTTCGCCTGTCACCATTCCGCCAAGGAAGAATGGACCCACAAATCCACTGAAAGGCGTGCGACACCACACTCTTAACTCTGGAAGATTATCTGCTTGACCAACCACAATGTGGGATGGGGGGGGGAGGGTTTATCGGCCAAGCACACACAGTTGTGGCAGTTCAGAGTTCCAGTCAACTTAAAAAAGTTGTCTTATCGGACCAAACAATCACGTCAGTGAAATGTTCGTCACTGTTGCATATGTTCACGACCTGCTCGTAAAATCCGACATGCTATTTTCGGTCGTCTCCCTTCATATAATGAAGTAATCTGGGAATGTAAGGCCTCCACTTTGCTTGCTTTAAAATGCGATGTACACTTGATTTACAGAGACACCTGACTCACGCATCTTGCCGCCCGGACTTGGTCTTCCCGGGGGAATGCGTGACCATGAGCAACGCAGCTCCCACACTTCCTTCGTCGGTTGTTGTTCTCTACCTGCTGCGCCGTCATATCTCCACATCGCACACAATTAAGTGCTTCTCAAAACTCATTAAAATGTAGTACACTCACTATCAAAATTGTCAGAAGAGTACGCTTTATTTTGCATATTGTTATGATGTGATCAGGCCTTAGCTGAACAGCCTGCCTGATCACACCTTCAAACATTAAACCAGGGCACGAGCGTGATCGCAACAACAACCTTGTGAAAGACAGTTGCAGAAATCCCCATCCACCGGCCAGTAAACGGGGACGAACTATATTAAACAACGTGCCCGATATAGGCCAGCGTAATACCGGGAGCGGCGTCTTTTGTCGTCGACCCGACCGGAGAGAAGACCACTGAAAGTGGGTGTGTCCGGCCGTCGTTAACCGCCTCCTGGAATCAGCCTCCGGCAACATGAACAAGGTGGAGACTTTTCAATTAGACTGTAATAATAATGGTGTGAGGTAATAAATATTATTATAATTAATGAGCATCTTGGTATTCAATTTAAGCTTCCCAGATCAATAGACACGTAAATAGTTATTGTACAATATTTAAGTTCAATAAACTCCGTTTTATACTGCTGTGCTCTACCGAATCATGGCTCATTATTGAGCTACGCCCTTAGACATATGGAAGCGGAATTCACTTCCGTGTATCGGAGGTAGACAGCAGTCTGTCACAAATACCGAACGTTACAGGAGCGATCTTTGCCACGATACCATGATGACAGACAGTGCTCTTCCCAACTTGCTAAAATCGCTTATTATTCTCTGTAGGAGATAGTGCTTCGTACCTCAGAAAAGAGCGCGAAAGCACAATAAGACTATATCCTTTACCTCAGACGCACAGACATGATTTTTAACAAGGTAAAATATTTTTCTAGCACTTAATTAAGCGATAAAAATAATTAATAACTATCTTTTTTAAATAAAAATATAACCTTATTTACATTCTGAAAGATTTTGAAAGCAATTTTGCACGAAAACATTCCTCACCTAGGGCAGTCGTAATAATTACTACGTTTGTATTGAATATTATTGGTACTTCTGTTAAAAGAAGATTCAATAATTGATTTTATATACATTGATATCAGTTATAAAATACAGAACCTTCGTGGGTGAAATGAATATGGATGAAATCAATTATTATTAACCCACGAATGCAGCACAATCAGGCACCTTGTTGCTAGGTTCAAAATTTCTCGTTTAACAAAATTTCAAAACGTTGTCACTATTTTTTTTAAATTTTTGTGCCAACATTACTGCAGGTTTACATTACGTGTTTTAATGTAATTATATGCAATACCAGACAGGAATTTTTACCTCAAAGATTGGTATCACAAGTGTTTTTTATTTGTTTAGCCAAGGATGGTCGGGTTGACGGTTTACAGGTTTTCTGTCGGTGCTTTACGTCGAGGTTTCCAGCGCCAGTTTGGGCGGAATGAAGTCGCGTAGTATTGCAGAACACAGACGCGAAACAACCGCTCACATCGCGAACTCCAACCACACACGCCGACCCGCAGAATGCTGGGACACCGTTCGCCAATCACCACCCGGTGACCTACCCGTTAACCGGCAGCCCATCCGGTAGGGAACACTTCGCAGTATACAGTGGCATCATACGTAAGGTCCGTTAACACTGCTGACCGCAATCTGTAGGTTGTTCGCGGTTAAATGAGCACTTTCGAAAGCCCTGCTTGATATCTCTTTGTACGCTTCTAGTGTATTCTTCCGCTGCGTGTGAAATTAAAATTACCACGAGCCTCATCATTAAGTGGAACTATGAGAATACTATAAAAGTAAACAGTTTACAAATTTACTCATTCTAACCCTTTTACGCATTAAAAAAGCAGATAGTAAACAAAATAATTTCGGTATTCACATATGTTAAGGCTTGGAACTATTTTCGCTCCAACGTCACCAACATTACTGGCTACATGCCAGTCAGTGTGCCCCTTTAAAATACATGGAGTTATGAGCGGTAACATTTTTCAAAGGTCCATTTCAAAAGTGCTCACTTTATCTTGAGCAGTCTTTTACCAGGCAATGTGCACGCTGTGTACTCTGTACGGTTTACTCTGTACTGTGTACTCTGTACGGTGTACTCTGTACGGTGTGTGTGCTTGTACCTACTCTGCGACGGTGGGGTCACATCACCGGGAACCGAACCCTGGTCGCCTTGGTGGGAGGGGAGAAGTCTTAACTGCTGCACCACCGCGGGACCCCCCTCCTGTGTCTCGGGCTGTCTGCACCCCCCCTCCTCTAGCGAGTCTTGGGAGGTGTGCTCGGCTCGCGTCGCGACGCGAACCCGGGCTGCGGGCCAAGTCTGCGACGCCCACGTGGAACGACTTCCGGTGTCTGGAGCTGGCGCAGTGTCACACCTGCTGCCGCCGACGTGTGTGTAAATATATTTGCAGCCCGCCTGGTCCCTCCCCTCGTCACCCTCCTGCACTGACTGACCGCTCGCTGCCCGCTGAAATAGCCCGATTTAATTGGGCTCCGCGTCGCCTCGCAGAGATCTCTCCTGCACAGCCGAAATCCGCTGGAGATACCCAAGCCGAACTCGCTGGCTAACGTCACGGACCGTTCGTCAAGACAGTCAGGATGAAAACCTCCGACCATCTTCTCTTTCTCGCCTGAAGTCAGTTTCTTTATAGCTTACAGCAACGAACTGTATGGAATAAGCACAGACACAGATAGGTAGGTAGGTAGGTATGTATAATCTATTCACTGTTACTTAAAACTTTATGAATCAAACCTGTTTAGTTATTTCCTAAATATGCCATGTATCACAAAAGTTGTATCATTGTGTTCTTAAAAGTAACATTTTTTTAGTTAAATTGAAATGCTACATATATTTTATATTTAGATTATAATGCTTAATTTATAAATAATACACCGAAGAGCCAAAAGAAACTGGTACACCTGCCTAATATCGTGTAGGGCCACCGCGAGCACGCAGAAGTGCCACAAGACGACGTGGCATGGACTCGACTAATGTCTGAAGGTATGCAGGAGGCAATTCACACCACGAATCCTGCAGGGCAGTCCACAAATCCTTATGAATGCGAGGCGGTGGAGATCTCTTCTGAACAGCAGGTTGCAAGGCATCCCAGATATGCTCAATAATTAATGTTCATGTCTGGTGATTTAGATGGCCAATGGACGTGTCTATAGTCAGAAGAGTGTTCCTGGAGCCACTCGGTAGCAACTATCGACGTGTGGGGTGTCGCATTGTCCTGCTGGAATTGTCCACGTCCGTCGGAATGCACAGTGGACATTAATGAGTACAGGTGATCGGGCAGGATGCTTACGTATCTGTAACCTGTCAAGAGTCGTATATAGACGTATCAGGAGTTTCATTTCACGCCAACTGCACACGCCCCATACCATGACAGAGCCTCCTCCAGGTTGAACAGTCCCCTGTTGACATGTAAGGTCAATGGATTCATGAGGATGTCTCTATACCCGTACACGTCCATCCACCCGATACAATTGGAAACGAGACTCGTCAGACCAGGCAACGTGTTTCCAGTCGTCAACAGTCCAATGGCGGTGTTGGCGGGCCCAGGCGAGGCGTAAAGCTTTGTGTCGCGCAGTCAACAAAGGTACACGAGTGGACCTTCGACTCTGAAAGCCCATATCAATGATGGTCTGTTGAATAGTTCGCACGCTGGCACTTGTTGATGCCCCAGCATTGAAATCTGCGCCAATTTGAGAAATGGTGGCAAGTCTGTCACTTTTAATGATTATCGTCAGTCGTCGTTTGACCCGTTCGTTCACGATTTTTTTCCGGCCGCAGCGATGTAGAAGATGTGATGTTTTACCAGATTCCCAATATTCACGGTTCACTCGTGAAATGGTAGTACGCGAAAATCCAAATGTTATCGCTACCTCGGAGAAACTATATCCCATCTCTCGTGCACCGACTATAACATCACGTTCAAACTCGCTTAAATCTTGATAACCTGCCATTGTTTCAGCAGTAACCGATCTAGCAACTTTGCCAGACGCTTGTTGTCTTGTATAGACGCTGCCGGCCGCATTGCGTTACTCTGATTGGTTCCATACCTCTGTTATTTGCATACGCACGCCTATGCCAGTGTTTTTGGCTCTCCGGTGTGTTTAAACGGACTTTAAAGTTGTTGTGGAAGACTACAATAAAATATACTTATAGACTATTATTTGAAAATGAGAGAGCTTTCCAAAGTGCTCACTTTACCGTGAATAGCCTCTATCAGTTTTTATAATTTATCCCAAACATACAGGACCCCTAAAAATAACCTAAGTGGATGAATAAAGAATTTTAATAGTTTAAACTTACCTAAACTAACTCACAGCGCTAGCTTAACGTGTGCTCTGAAAGTTCAAACATATTAGAATAGTTGGAGAATAAGCGGCTCGTTTTCGCGCGCATGCGCAGTTCGTTGGCATGGTCACGTCTACGCACAGACGCATTTCAAAGTTGCTCAGTTGATCGACAACAGCCTACCCTTCTTCTTTAGCCCACGTGTTTTACTGATTAGAGAATCCGTTGCCTACCCTAATATCATAATCAGCTTAATACAAGCTTGAATCAGGTTTGTCATGAGAAGCCTGTAAGCTTGAATCAACCTGCCGTGAGAACCGAAAATCTTGATTCAAGCTTGAACCAAGCTAACTAGTGTCCATAGCACAAAATTTAAAGCAAGCTTGGTTTGTAAAAGTTGCCGTCGGCTTTGTTTCGCGACGTAAGCATAATTCAAGCCACCTGAAAACTTGCCGATGGCAAGGATGCGCCAGTCATGCGAAATTAAGCGTGAATCAAACTTCAATAGCACATGATGTGATAAGCTTGCTCGGCGAGGATATTTCAAGTAATATGGCAAGCTTGTTGCGAGTTTACATGCTATCTAGGTACGCTACGCCTAGATCGGGTGTTGATGACCGTGTTTTAAAGGGGCTTTGTTCTCACGTGTCGATAGTTCTTGACGACTCTTCAGTACGTCTATAAAAAAATGTTAAGAGCAACGAGTCAATTTCTAAGTAGTCCGCGTCTTTAAAACAGTCTGGCAGTCCCATCTCCCGTTGTCCCTTTGCGCAGTCGCGCTACAAAACCGCAGCTTCAACAATCATGATTACGTATCGGTGTCCGAGCTGGCCAGTCATCAAGGAGCGGGTGGCCATGGCTGGATCTCGAAGGCGGAAGGACACTAAAAATAAAAATGTTAAAGCTAGGTGGGGCTTAACGCCTGGTCGACGGCGAGGTCATTACTGACGGAGCAAGTTGCTCAGAGGAGGAGGACCGGGGAAGGGGTAGGCCAACGCCTTTTGCAACGTTACTTCTGCTTTAGGTTGGGAAAATCAATGTTGAAAGTTGGGAAAAGGGAAAATTTTCGCCAGTAGGTAAGCGCTTGTGTCGGCGCCTGGCACCTTTCTCTATTTTCTACGTTAAAAAAAACCAGGATAATTGCAATAATCATAAATAAAGTATAAAATAACTTCGACACTAAAAAATTGTTCCTATTTTATAACCCACGAATCTTAAAACTTTAATTAAAAGTTACCTTTTGGAACACTGCGAACCTGGCGGCGAAAATTTTCGCAATGCGGAACTCTCCCATAAGAAATGTCGTTTTTGTTCCCGACGTGAGTATAGTTTACTTTGCTTGTGGTAAGGAACAGTTCCAGCGTTCGCCCGGAGTGATTTCGGGAAATCACGGAAAAACCGAGATCAGTACGGCCGGACAGGAATTCGAACCAAGTTCCTTCCAAACGGGAGCCAGAATGTGCACCACTACGTCACCTCGCTCGGTTGAAAATATAAAAACTGAAAACATGAAAATTACCGGTCTTGCTGGAAAACATCCCCGTTTTGACGTCAGAAGTTTTTTTGTTACTGTTTACCCACATGCGTATTAACATTCTTACTAACCGTAAAAAAAAACTTCCTGGCGCTCATTAATAAGTGTAAATAAAGCAGGTCTTGCAGTTTAAAACACATATCCCAACTCGGTTATACAGCATGATTCTAAAATCACGGGACAAACATTGAGGGGTGGTAGAGCTCACTAAAACAAACAATTGTTGTATAGGAATATATGGGCGGAAGTGACGCGTTGAGGCACAAACACAAAAACATAACGCATTAAAGAAAAACATAAAATGTTCATTAGCAGCATACTTAACGAGTGATTCCGTACAGACAATGTTAAAACCGTTGCTATAAATCCATCCACCAACAGTCACGCATGCTTGGCGACCTCTACATGTGGCGTGATTGGCTGGCAATGGGGGCGTGCGTGAAATACCCGGCGTATTTGAATCTGTTCGCCAATCCCCCCACCGACGCTACCAAGCTTGCATTACTGTCGGTGGTAGTAATTTTGAGCAATTATTATAAACATTGCTGTAAAAAGGCATTTATCGGCGACGTTGTAAATAAACAATGTGTTGCATTTCACGTGTTATTTTTGTATTTGTGCCTCAACGCGTCACTCCCGCCCATGTATTCCTATATAATATTTCTTTGTTTTAGTGAGCTCTACCACTCCTCAATATTTGTCTCATGATTTTAGAATCAACTGTATATAGCCGTTTTTCACGTAACGGTGTTTTTTTTTTTTTTTTAATGTAATGGATTAGGAATCGCCGTTAAATGAATGAACTCCGCATATTAATCACTTTCCACTCATTTTGATTGGTGTTTCTACTGTTCCTACTTCAAACTACGCGTGGAGCTTAACCCCCCCCGGGCACTTCATCCTGCCCTTGCAGACATACTGGGAAACGGCCGTTGCAGAGGGCACGCTAGTAATGCTGGCCAAAGGTATGCGTTGTTGCAATTGCTAAGCCCAACATTTCATGCGAACTTGGAATGACTTGGATTCGAAGCTTATTGAACACGTATTCCACAATAATTCATTCACATTCCTTTNAGGCCCAACATTTCATGCGAACTTGGAATGACTTGGATTCGAAGCTTATTGAACACGTATTCCACAATAACTCATTCACATTCCTTTTTTTTTTTGTCTCTGTGTGAATATTTGTGCTAGCTCCGAAAACAAGTCAATATTTTAATAATCCGCATTATTATTTTAAATTTCGAAGGATATATAAATATGAACCAAATGTTAATTGCAATTACAAAATGGAAAAACTGAGAGATAAACACTGTTGAGAGAAACAATAATTTGTAACGTCGTGGAGTAAAAGTAGAGAATGAACTGTGATTGCAAAATTACTCATAATTTTAACAAAGTATCAAACTGCGAATGTTTTCTTGTTGTTCCTATTCATGCCGTTCTACGGCAATTAGATACTATGATTTTCTCGCTGTTATAAACAAAACATACAACCCTGCCTGGATATATATATATATATATATATATATATATATATATCTATATATATCTACACAGTGTATATATATCTTCCACTATTCGAAGCAGTATCGCAGTTCATCAAATGTCAACAGGTCTGCCAAATTCGTTTTAATTAATAATGGAAGTAAATTTATTTTCGTTAATAACAGTTTTATAGACGATATATTTTTGTAAATATAAGGAAGTACGCCTCCAAAATAAAAATGTTGGTTTTTTGTAAGAAGTTTGCAAATTTCTTTCTGCTGCGCTCTCTTGCTTTCAGAAAATAATTAACGTGAATCTGTACAGGTGTGATGGATCAGGATGTCCATCATTGAAAATACTGTGATGAATTAAACAAAGGAAAGACGACGTGGTTTTAAGAATCTCGTTCGTGAACGAAACAGCACGATCACCATTTATTGAATCGTAGGAAATACTAGGCCGAAATACGAATACACCTTTAAATATGAAACGAAATAACCTCGTACGTCTAAATCTCATGGATTTTTTAGTTAATATTTTCTACTTTAAGACGTTTGGTTTTACAAAATTTAAGTAATTTTTACTTTTTAAACGTAAGTTATAAGGGCTTTACAGAAAAAAATTATGTCATTAATTCAAACTTATCGATCCGACAGAGAGTAGCAAGAAAATTCAATCAAACTCTTTCGTGATGACAGCAGTTACTTGAGTGTTAGAGTTCGCCGTTTCCTTTTTGCATTTAGGTCCCACCTTCTTAAGACACTAAAAGGTATATAATATATACGGTGAACTGTTCTAAGATTAACGAGTACTTTGGCTGTAATTTACATTAAGCACCTAATATCGTCTGCAGCAATAACCGCTCTCGTAGAGTAAGTGTAAATTAATAAGTAACTCACTTCTTAGAAAAATTCAAATTAATGCGGAAAAGCTAATGTAGTCCAGATATTAATGAATACTAATATACTAATTTAAGATTAAAACTGATACTGCGAATGTTAATATATTGTTTTTGAATTACTCTACTACAGATAGCCATANATATATATATATATATATATATATATAAAAGAGTAATCTGATAATATTTTGGATTGATTTGAATCAAAACTTTCTAGAAGTCATTCGGTTAATATACATATAAACCAGCGAAGTTCGCTCAGCCACATATACAGAGGTGTCCTAAATATAGATAAAATTATTTTAGTATATTTTGCAGGATGCATTGAGTATAATTTAGAGATTGTCTAAAAAAAAAAAAAAAAAAAAAAGTGCCTTCTTAAAGTGAGTTTGACGTAAATTACTAAAATGATAATTGTAATGAAAACAAGATAAATATGCTGCCACGTGTGTATCTTCACAGTTAATCGCAGGACATGGATGCGTCTTAGAGGTTGCGCGGAGAAAGAAGATAACGAGTCCTTAGACAGGGATGTACTGAATTTTCTTGAAATCAGCCGTTAATACATATAATGATGCATTAACAATATAAGAAAAGCATGGACTTCAAAACGTTCACATGTTATGAATCAGTTGACTTATATTATTGACAATGAATGAGAAAGTATATTCTCAAATGGAAATTAAACTGTCACAAATTAACACGCAAACTGGAAAGTACAGAAGGGAAGAAGAAAATAAATCATACGTTAAAAATAAAAACTGCTCTTAGAATAAGTTGTTGAAGGCGTTTGAAATACATCTTAAATCAAACTACAAACATCATTCTTCGTAACGTTATCATGAAATCAAAAACTGAAAGACGGCAAATGCGTAACTACATATCTCTTCGAACCTCTAAATAGACAAACACGTTGCTTGCGAAATTTTTACTGTTGTATGCAACTGCTAGTAAAAATAAACGTTCAGGATTTTCATAAAAACATGTCACATTATCATACCGATTACTTGGCAGATGGCGTGGTCCTCTGATTCATTTAAACTTTGTATTATCCGCTTTCTGCATCTCCGTGTTTCGAAGAAATGTGGAGATAACCTTCCAATATAATACGTATATGTCAAAGAACAGAAAGTAAATTTTATGTTTGCGTACGTAAACTTTTAATAGTGTCTGACACTATTTGAAACATAGACTATCAGTAAGTTGATATGTTCAACTTGAGCAATTACAAACTTTCTGTGGCAAAAACAACGCAAATAATTGCGAAAAATTTAAAAAGTACTGCAGAATTTCCAAAAATGGCAAATTCTTTCTACTTTGCTGCGTGCGTGCGCAGATTTTCTCACAAAGTTTATAATTGTCTTGGTGAGTCTAATTTTTTGAGAGTATTTGATATAAAGGGAAACAACTCAGAAACAAATTAAAATAACAGCAAATAAAACAGAACGAATAGTATTTTTAAAAGTTGCTACCGTAAAAATTGTCAATTTACTTCCACATATACATGAATCTGAATAGTAAATTGGTTGCGGCTAAAAATCTCTTCGATAATGGTAAGCGACTTAATATGCCTTGTGTATCAATAGATGGAAGAAGTGTTATGCAGTATATCCAGGAAACGGCAAAAATACCTAGGTGATAAATAGGTGTGGTATTATAAAAATATACTAAATATAATTTTTCACTACACGAAGGCGTGGGTAGAAATAAGTACATTTTGTGAATGGTAAATATAGTGAATTAAACGCAGGTAACACGCACTTAATAAGTTGGAAATTTTTGAGAAATATAAAAATATTTTTGGCAGACATTTAGACTTTCCCCCACGCTAGAGATTCCTTCTGACTCTACGTCCAGTTATCGTGATTACTCGACGGTAGCGTTTGCAAATATGTGACTGGCGGTAAACAACTTCAGGAAATGGGTCAAAAAGACGAGGTAGATGAAGAATGTACAAGTAAAAATTTAGCNTGACTGGCGGTAAACAACTTCAGGAAATGGGTCAAAAAGACGAGGTAGATGAAGAATGTACAAGTAAAAATTTAGCAAAGAAGTAATCCAAATATGTGAACACGTGGTAACCAATGTTGAAGGAGATGAAACGAGTTATCAATATCACTAAGTATACGAGAAGAAAGCTGCTTTACTGCTAATTTCTTTTGAACATTTTCGTTTTCTTAGCAATGTGAACTATGGTGAACCAAAAGCAAATTAACGTAATGATTTTTTGAAATAATATTTGTTACAATTTCGGCACGTTACTACTTTGATTGATGTAATGACTTAGACTTATTTTTAATTCTTTCAGGTAAGAATGAGAATAACTGCTGATAATACATCATTAACATTATTAGAAATATAAAGAAAAATTGTAGTATTAAATACATTTGTTTCGACACTATTCATTTTTCTATCGCAGTATGTATATATTCATTTATTTATCCATACTTATGTAAATAAAAATTATTTTGCATGTGTGCTCCTTATGTAAGATAAATTAGGGGTTTCGCAATTCCTGGTGCAAACTCCAAGGGATTTCACATGGGACTGAATGTATAATAATGTTTTAACAGGAGCCCAGAACCGGAAATGTACCTTGTTGCACGTAACTNGCTCAGTTCCGGAAATGTACCTTGTTGCACGTAACTCCACATGAAGTTTTGTAGTTACGAGACCCTTGCAGAATCGGAGGAGAATCTGCAAGCAATAACAACGGCCACGGCATTACATATCTATATCACAGTAGCAACTGCTGAGCGAATAAATTCTATAGAACGTTCACCTCAGGTACGATGCTTGCAACGGAGTTAATGGGCGACAGGTCGAGCACGTTTCCCACAGGGATTGAGAATTACTTCAGCAACTTCAACCAGAAGCGGCATATTCGAACACGTGGTTTCATTCGGTTTTGCTCGTACCACGGCACGCATCCGTACATGTACAAAGTTTAAAAGAAATATTTACCAAGTCCCCTGTAAAAGATCCAGCAGCTTGTGAAACGAGTTGGGAACATCGTATGATTTCAACCACCTGCGGGTGTTTTTTAAATTATACGTAACACGTTATCTTTGATTCCCAAGATCTATTATAGTTAAAATAAGTATGAAGTATCAGGCGTTCCTTTATATATATATAATTTGCTAATAATTTTAAGGCATTCCCCTTATCAGTTAGAGTGCTAATATTTTAATTACAGAAGTTCCCCAGGCGTCTAGCTGGCTCAAGTGTAATACAAGTTAAGTTTGGTAGTCGAATTTTAAATCCTGCACTGCGATGTGGAAGAAGTCACCTGAGAACCAAACATGGATTGACTAATTAGTACGCAGAGCGTGCAGTTTAAACGATTTTAAACTCTGCCTTGTTAATACGAAATAATAAAATTGCAATCTAGTGCATTTATACCTTTCAGTGTATTCCTCCTTACAAATGCCAGAAACCATTTTCTGCACATGCACCCCTACACTTTCAAAAACACACAGCTCTGTTTTCTTGCGTGGACACAAATTAATGTAGATGTAAAATTATAGCTAAGAGTGGAACAGGTTAATAATAATCATGGAATTCAACATAAGAAATCGTAATGTACGTTCCTGCAAATACGTAGAATATTTTGAGAACTACTAGAGTCATTTTCGATAAGTATAGTAGTGCTAAATGATCAACTTATTTCCGCAGTAACAACAATCAACGATAGTTCACGTTCTGATTCTAACAACTATTTTCTTGGTAAAAAAATCAGTTAATAAAAAACTCATCACGTGTTTCATACATATATATGAACGTCAAACAGTATCTGCTACGTATAATTATACTACTGTTTAATTATATTATTATCATAACTTTGTCTTATCAAAACAATTTTTTTTTATAAAAAAAATATTTTAAATATATGAGTTTATTTATTACACAGTCCCGTAAAAACCACTCTTTACTTCGAGCCAACCTTTGTGACCTTCGCTTTGTATTTAAAAAACACTTCTCAAAGCATTAATTTCTTAGAAGGCAGTTAATTACGTAGGCTTATATTGGAAAGTATCTATAACCACCGTATTTGTATATGTTTATTTTAAAGTTTGTTATTTTGTTATGGATTTTGTTTACTATACCTTTGTGGCCATTTATTGTCTACATTGTTGTTGTTTATCTGTATCGCCTCGTATTTTAAACCTAGCACATAGAAGGATTTGATTTCCTGTAACAAAACATTCTTCCCCATTTCATATACTTTTCCTTTTCGGTGCTTAAAGTTTACTTAAGTGTTGGTTGATTTTTGGTGGCTGGATTACTCGAATGCAAACCAACTGGAAGTAGGAGATTTTATTTTATATTTTAGTTCTTGTTTTTTATTTTTATATTGGCACAAAATTTTATTTCTCTTGTGTAAATGTTCGCTTGAATTTGGCAGAAGAAATCAAAAAACTAGAATTAATATCTGAATATCGTTGCATTCATTGTACAGGATGAGTATAAAATAATACCCCAAATATGAAGGTCTATAATATCAAACCAAACAACCTACAACATTGACTGACCAATCAAATGAACCGTGGAACCTGAAGTTTGTTTACCATACATTCATAAATGTTCAATGTGACCACCATGAGCGGCCCGAACGACATCTACGCGATAATCAAACTCGTTCCACGCTTTTGTCAGCATGTCTGGTGTTACGGGTTGGATGGCGTTCGTAACTCTCAGTTTGAGATGGTGAGGGGTTAGCAATCTAGTATTCGACACGTTAATGTGAAGGGGGACGGGCTTATGTTTCCTTTATGTGCCAAGAGATGACACTGAGAGAGTCTGCTGTCGCACTATGAGCGTGTGTTGTGTGTTAGTCCGCATCACGATGGCGACGGAACAACAGAAGGTGTTCTGTGTTATTCAGTTTGCTAAATGTGAATCGGTTACGACTGTTCAGCGTGAATTCCGTCGCAAATACGGACGTCGTCCTCCCGATAGGTGGAGTATCGTACGTTGGTTTCGTCATTTCCGTGACACAGGGTGCCTTTGCAAAGGCAAAAGTTCCGGGCGGCCGCGTGTGTCCGAAGAGAATGTGCAACGGATTCAACAAGCGTACGTTCGCTGTCCGAGAAAATCAATCCAACAAGCTAGCCGGGAAATGCAAATCCCTCAATCGACGGTATGGACAGTGTTGCGAAAGCGATTGCTGTACAAACCATACAGGTTACAGTTTGTACAGGCTCTTACCGAAATGGATAAAGAAATGAGAAGTGATATCTGCGCGTTCGTTCTTGCCCAGAACGAGGTAGACGATGCTTTCATGTCTAAGCTGGTTTTTAGCGATGAAGCGACGTCTATACAAATGGTATGGTGAACCAGCACAACGTGCGGATATGGGGTCAGGAGCCTCCACATGAAACCACCGAACACGAGCGTGCTTCCCCCAAAGTGAACGTATTTTGCGCTGTATCCAAACACACTGTTTTCGGCCCTTTCTTTTTTCACGAGCCCACTGTTACTGGAATCCCTTATTTGGACTTGCTTACAGAGCGGTTGTTTCCTCAGTTAGAAGAGGCGGCGGGGACTTCATTTTCCAGCAGGATAGTGCGCCACCCCATTGGCACCTAGTTGTTCGCGGATATCTGAACGAGACGTTGCCGCAACGCTGGATTGGTCGAGGAGCAGTTGGTGACCGGGCTCTTCATCGCTGACCTCCAAGAAGCCCGGATCTTACCCCGTGCGTTTTTTTTTCCTATGGAGGTACATAAAGNGTTCGCGGATACCTGAACGAGACGTTGCCACAATGCTAGATTGGTCGAGGAGCAGCTGGTGACCAGGCTCTTCATCGCTGACCTCCAAGAAGCCCGGATCTTACCCCGTGCGTTTTTTTTTCCTATGGAGGTACATAAAGGATCAAGTGTTTCGTCCACCATTGCCGGCTAACATTGACAACCTCAAAACGATAATTACGGAAGCCATCCAAACCGTAACACCGGACATGTTGACAAGAGTGTGGAACGAGTTTGACTATCGCGTAGATGTCGTTCGGGCCGATCGTGGAGATCACATTGAAAATTTATGAATGTGTGCTAAACAAACCTCACGGTTCCACGGTTCATTTGATTTGTCAATCAAGGTTGTAGGTAGGTTTGTTTTGATATTATAGACTTTCAAATTTGGGGTATTCTTTTATACTCATCCTGTATTTTTAAATGCTACATCTTTCACGCAAAATAAAGAGTCATTTAGCTCTTACATTTTTGGCAGATCGACCCTTGAACGTAAGCCAGCTTAACAACTAGGATTATGTTTGTTGTCCGCGAGTAAATAGAAATTAGCTGGAGTGTTTCTGGAGTGAGTTTGGCGCGGCGTGCAGTTCTAAAGCAGGAGTTTCGCCGCATCTCGCCGACGAAGGAGGAGACAGGTGCTCGTAGACGGCGAGAAGTGACGTAATTGGACTGTCCTTTGCAACAGTCGCCCAAAGGCGAACGGAGCAGCCTGCCGACGTAGGTCTGGAGGGAAGGCACTCCTTGCTTCATCTCCAGCTCAAGATTTCTCTTCAGTATGATTTTGGTGACTGCGATGTAGTGGCGAAGACTGCTTTAATTATCTTTCAGCTACTTTAGTAAATTTTAGACACGGTAATCGCACTGTAAACAGTAGTTCCCACTCATCAAAAATCTACTAGTGATAATTACGTCCACACGGTGTCGGAAAATATATGAAATCGCGTTGTATTTACGAAATAAGCAAAGTAAAACATATTATATTATATAACAACAAAAAGATGCGGAGAAGTTGATCTTAAACACTACATTTAGTTATTAATATACTTGAATAATAATTTTATAGGTACCGTATTAGATTATTTATAAGCCTACAAATATGTTATCGTCCATCTAAAAACTATAAGTGTTTTGAAATCGGTGTATGACAGCAGAGATGAGATTCGTCCAAAATTCTAAGACGTAAAATATACATTTACGATTTTTCTTTTAAGTTGCAAACTACTTCAAAGTCGTTCCACACGTGTTATTTCATAATTTAATTTAAAAAATGCAGCATGCTGATAAAGGAATAAGCAATATTTCTCAACGCTGATGTATTCATTCCGAAATAAATTCCTTGTTATCTTATCTGGTTGCGGTTTCAGAAAACATTCCGTCATTTGCCTTCTCGGTTAAAAAACACGTAGACTGTCATTCGTATACGTTTGTGATATTCCAAAGTTGCAGTTCATTCGCGACAATATACAAACAGCTTTTTACGTTCCANGTCATTCGTATACGTTTGTGATATTCCAAAGTTGCAGTTCATTCGCGACAATATACAAACAGCTTTTTACGTTCCAGCACTCCGAAAACAAGCATTTCCTGCGCCGTACGAGTCGCAGCTAAACGCCATCGTCGAAACATCATCATGAAACAAAACTTGTATTCTTTAAGTTCTACATAATTTTTGGTACGTTTTTAGTTTCACTCACCAAGTTTTCCATGCCCTCTCCTGGAAAAATTCATCGTCGACACCGCTGGATTATTCATTCCTCACAAAGAGAGAGAGAAAAAAAAACCAACACCACTTTTTTTTTTATTCTCCTTTCGTTTCCGTCTTGCTCGTGCCGGCGGCTTGCGAACACACCAGGGGACGGGGGTGCAGGAGTGATCTCGAAACAGGAGCGTCCCCAGGAAAGGGAGATGGTTGACGAGGGGTTGCGGGGAGGAGGATGTGTACCGGCAGGGAGGTCAGCGCACTATTTTCGCGACGCGATCCGGCCGGCNTCGACCCTTGAACGTAAGTCAGCTTAACAACTAGGATTATGTTTGTTGTCCGCGAGTAAATAGAAATTAGCTGGAGAGTTTCTGGAGTGAGTTTGGCGCGGCGTGCAGTTCTAAAGCAGGAGTTTCGCCGCATCTCGCCGACGAAGGAGGAGACAGGTGCTCGTAGACGGCGAGAAGTGACGTAATTGGACTGTCCTTTGCAACAGTCACCCAAAGGCGAACGGAGCAGCCTGCCGACGTTGGTCTGGAGGGAAGGCACTCCTCGCTTCATCTCCAGCTCAAGATTTCTCTTCAGAATGATTTCGGTGACTGCGATGTAGTGGCGAAGACTGCTTTAATTATCTTTCAGCTACTTTAGTAAATTTTAGACACGGTAATCGCACTGTAAACAGTAGTTCCCACTCATCAAAAATCTACTAGTGATAATTACGTCCACACGGTGTCGGAAAATATATGAAATCGCGTTGTATTTACGAAATAAGCAAAGTAAAACATATTATATTATATAACAACAAAAAGATGCGGAGAAGTTGATCTTAAACACTACATTTAGTTATTAATATACTTGAATAATAATTTTATAGGTACCGTATTAGATTATTTATAAGCCTACAAATATGTTATCGTCCATCTAAAAACTATAAGTGTTTTGAAATCGGTGTATGACAGCAGAGATGAGATTCGTCCAAAATTCCAAGACGTAAAATATACATTTACGATTTTTCTTTTAAGTTTTAAACTACTTCAAAGTCGTTCCCCACGTGTTATTTCATAATTTAATTTTTAAAATGCAGCATGCTGATAAAGGAATAAACAATTTTTCTCAATGCTGATGTATTCATTCCGAAATAAATTCCTTGTTATCTTATATGGTTGCGGTTTCAGAAAACATTCTGTCATTTGCCTTCTCGGTTAAAAAACATGTATACTCTCATTCGTATACGTTTGTGATATTCCAAAGTTGCAGTTCATTCGCGACAATATACAAACAGCTTTTTACGTTCCA